>VDFB02262492.1:0-30221 GCA_007258455.2 Sequoia sempervirens
AGTAGTATCACTCGCTAATAAAACCAAAACACCATCATCTTTATCATATGCAGTGTTTACTTTATTATTGCTCACCTTGTCTTGTGCCTTTTTATAGTTCCAACAATTCTCTTTTGTGTGACCCAGTTTGCCACAAAACCAACAAGCACCATTTCTACCCCTGGACTTCAATCTTGGAGCAGATTTGGACCTCCTTCTGTTATTATTTCTGCCTTATCTTGACTCCTCCCCCTATTATCCTCAAATGAGGGCTCTTGATTTTTTCTCCTCATGTCTTCACTAAGAAGTGTGGCTGCAACATGATCAAATTTTAATTTACTTTTGGCAGCCACCGAAGTGCTAACTGCCATCACAACCCCTTCCTAGCTGTTCGGTAAAGAACATACTAAAGAATTGCTTTGATTTCATCATCTAAATTGATACCCACAAATCAATTAAGTGACCAAGGTATGAATTCATTAAGGTGATTCGACATAATCCCACCTTCTCTCATTTTTAAATTGTATAACTTTTTCATGATGAATACCTTGTTTGATGTCGATACCATCTCGTACATGTCGGAGAATTTATCCCAAAACTCTTTCGTTGTCTTCTCAACTGAAACATTGAATAGCACGTTGCTGGACAGCGAAAGAAAAATAGTCGGCATTGCTTTCCTATCCATTTTCTCCCACTCTTCGTCTGACATCGAACCTTTTCCTTTGGTTTTTCCAATCAATGCGAGTGAGAGATCCTACTTAATCAGCAGCAATTCCATCTATACCTTCCACAATCCGAAGTTTTGTGCCACGAAATCTTCCATTTATCTACATCGTTCATGCTTCTGGAAATTCTTCACCGATTTGATTTGCAAAACACCGTTTCAGCACCGAGTTTCTTCACCAGACTCTGATACCAATTGTTGAAGAAATATTACAGTAGTATAAATAAAAAAGAATTGCAGAAAATAAAGAACAGAATTTAAAAATCAAATGCAAACAAGAACACCGAATTTTTATAGTGGTTCACCAAATGGCTACATCCACTTTCAGTATGGGAAAATCTTTTATTAAGTTCTGTATTTTGCATACATCCATATGCTACAGCATACAACCGTCTTCAACACGAGAGCTTTTACATTTTCCAGTTAGAAATAATAATAATGCCTTCAAGAAAAGGAAGGCCAAGAGACACCATATGAAATGGCCAAGAAAACCGTTGGGATTCACCAACCCAACATAAATATCTTGTATATTGTGCTTTCGCTTGTTTTAACTTTAAGTGGGTAGATCTTAGAATATTTCATAGAAAAAGAGAAAAAAATCAATCTATGCAAAGTATTCTAAAATAGTTTTACAACTGTGTAGCAGAGTTGATACATTTTAACATGTTAAAAATGCATAGATCGGTTACAGTATCCAGAAATATAGCATTTTCCTAGTGTCAGGACTTTGGATAATTTAGGGCATTGCTATTAGGTTTGCAAAGTGCAAAGGACTCGAAAATTTTGAAGAAGAGGGAGATTTTCAGATAGCGTAAAAGCGCTGACAAGAGGGATGCCGCATGCTGGATGAAATCCCAAAGTTGACTGGTGACAGCAGTACGAAGAAAATACAACATACACAGATGACTAGATAATGATATGTAAATCCAACAAACAAGAATTAGAAGAGATGAGATTTTACCCAGTTGGGTTGGAAGAATTGAATGACTTAATCCTCAAAGTTGTATAGTGTGAGCATTGCTCAAGGAGGCACTGAATTGACACAAACAGGTATACAGTATATGTAGCCATCCTAAATTGAACGGAATATTTACCTTCAATTTTTCTGATCTTTGGTGTACGGATGGCATTGGCTTTTTATTTTCGAAATACTGTTAGGCATACTTATCATTCTACGGTTTTCTAAACTAATTTATTAAATATGGCCATGGGGTTTTAGAAATTGACACGGTGGCTTATGTTGGAAGAGAGAGCTGTGTACCTCCGATGGCCAGAATAACCAGAGCAGCCACGACGAAGAACCAACCAATTCTTCTCTTTTCAACGTCCATTCAAATTCCTTCCGTTGCACCTTGCGCTGAGTATACTGTGAAACAGCTAATTCCAGGAGCATATCCCGACAGCTTTGTAGCAATTGGGCCACTTTAGACTCCACCCAAGAACTTTCTGCTTTCGGCCTCTCCCTCCATGCCTACTTTGACGTTTTTATTCGTTCCCGCCGTAGACCAGGTTTCTCTGGCATTCGTTGAATGTAAATATTTTCCTAAAATTGTCAAACGATTGTACTTTTTGTTTTTTTTAATGTTTAGGTTTATACTAATAGTGTTTCTGGAATGTTCTAATTTTTATTTGACTATTTTTATTGGACTATTTTTATTGAAATGATTTTTTTAATTTAATTGTTATCATTATAATTTGGAAATGGTCAAATATGTACGTTTATATTGTTTTTTATTTAGTTTAGTTTTCAATTTTTTATTAGAATATTTTTATTGAAATGATTTTTTAAGTTTTATTGTTATTATAATTTCGTAATGGACAATTTTATATAGTTATATTATTTTTCATTTAGTTTTGTGTTTATTTTAAGAGAATGATTTGATGTTTGAATCTCCTTTATTGATATAAGTATATAAGTATTTTTCACATCAATATTTTTAATCTCTATGATCCATCATTAAGATGAGGATAATTAATAAATAGATATTTTAAAAAGAAGAAAGGGGTTAGAAATAAGAAATGGAAACCAAGAAAAAGAATAAAAACCATACTAATGAAAAGATACTAATGAATAATAAATCTCAAAACAATAGATAATATAACTAAAAATATGTATAAACAAATAACAATTGTAAAAATGTTAAAAACAAAACACAAAAAGGGGACACATGAAGATGTCTAAAATCTCAACCCTTCATATGATGTTATTATAAATAAGGAGATTCTCAAATTATAAAAATAATGAAACAATAGAGATTATCACAAGGGCTATGAATTGTTAAACTAACAATAATATGATTGAAAATAGATATGATTAGAGCAGATGGGAGTTATAAGAAATTCAAAGTAAAGATAACATAACATAGGGAATGTCATATTAATATGATGACACTATTAGAGGGATGAAACTAGATTTATAAAATTGTTAGAATTACATTATTGTTAGTAATTTAGTGTTATTGTAGTTAATAGTAATTATGATTTTGAAAATGACATGTTTGTTGAGAAAACCAATGAATAGTTATGGAGATCCCAAAAGACCGCTTCATAATCTTGCTAAAGGAGTCATGCTAATTTATAAATCTAATATTACATTAGCTCATTTCTTTCCTCAAGGGAGGAACAAACCAAATCAAGAGGAGCTAGATCTGCTAAACAAATATTTGCAAGAGAGGAAGATGAGAAAAGAAGACCTGAAAGGAGACCATCCCAAAGAAATGGATATTGATACCCCTGCTATCATGAACATGGATCCTAATCAAATTTTTCCTCCTCTTGGGGCTTACGATGTTGACAAAGCATAATGTAGTAACGGTGCTATAGGAGCTTGGAATTCATTTTAGTTTGGTTATCACTCTTATAGTGTTTTGAACTATAGCTCAATCTACATATTTTTTCCTATGATGGCATGTGATTCTCTCTAAGGCTTAAAGGGGTGGCAACGCCATCCGATGTAATATCTTTTTTGTAAACTATTTCTAATATAATAAAAACCAATGAATAAATTCAATGAAATTATAAATTTAAAGTGTGAATCCAATTTACTCAATTAAATATACATGTGAGTAGTCAAATAAATTTGAAATAAAACTTGGAGAAGCATGCAAGAATTAAAAACAAAAACAAACACAAAACATTGAATGTGAATGGAGAAACCCTTTCAATGAAAACTCCATTATCAAAGATAGGACAAGTTTGTATTAATCTAATATAGTGTAACATCAATATATCTAACTATCTTTTTTTAATTAATGACATAACAATGCTCACACCCATAGTGACCCATAAGACAACCATCTATTACATCCAATTTACAGAGAACAAGAGGGGAAAACCATAGATCAATTCCCACAACTCAAATCAATGGTATGGAAAAAATTGAATGACTCAATGTGATAACTATTTGATGCACCATAAACAATGTCTCTTGTAGAGGTACCTTTGACCATTCACAATCAATGGCACACTTCCCCAAAACTTGACACTCTAAAATAGACTCCATTATGCATGAGGAACCCACCCAATAGTGAAGAGATGTTCTACTCTTTAAACTAGCACCTAAGATGAGAAAGTGGTGTTGATGAATTCAAGCCATTGTTGTCATAAGCAACCTCCAACCTTAATTTCACTACAACTAATATTACAAGTTACAAGGAGAATAATATTAATTAATTAATCCATCAATCACCTACATGGGCATTAAGGTACCTATTTCCAAGATGTTTTAGAGACATGTAATATGCATTAGAATTAGAATTTGATATCACATTATCCTAAGATTCTCCCACTTGATATTATTCATTCTAATGACATGAATAGGAAACATAAAACAAATCAAGTATAGGAATCAAAACCCATGACCACCCCCCACACTGGAAGAGAAACTAGTTATGATCATTGGTTTTATAAGTGAATCTACAACATTCTCCCCATTGCCAACCTTTTGAATAATGGTCATACCATTATACACCATCTCATATTCAAAGTTATATTAAATATCTATGTGCTTAGTACAAGCATGGTACATTCGATTTTTGGCCAAATAAATAGCACTTTAACTATCACATTTGATCCAAACAAACCTATAAATAAAACTAACTCATGAGCACAATCTTTATAACCAAACTACCTCTTTACAGTCATGTGTAGCATTAGTATATGTTATTTCAATAGTGGACAAAATAATTTTAGGCTACCTTCTACTCATCCAACAACACCATCAAACAAAGAAGACATGTAGCCACAAGCGGGCCTCTAAATATCCAAGTCACCTTACCAATTTACATCAAAAAATTCTTGTATGTCCAATAAATTCCTCACATCATTATAGCCATTATAACATAAAAAATAATTAGAAGTTACTCAAAAATATATAAATACCCTCTTAATACAAGTCTAATGCTCTCAACTAGGATTAGACATAAATCTACTAAGAATTCTCACTACTTGGCTAATATATGGTCTATTGCATACCATTGCATACATTTGGCTCCCTATAGCACTAGCATAAGGCACAATATACATATCCTTCAAAATCATCATCCAACTTAGGACATATATCCAATGAAAGCATAGCACCTACAAGTAAAGGAATATTCACCTAGTTGTAATCATGCATAGAAAACTCCTACAATATAGTGTAAACATACTTATTTTAACTAATTCAAAGTTTTATGTGAGCTTAGTCCATACTAATTTTTATTTCCAACAAATATTTTGTTTTCCTTAGACCCTTCATATCAAACCCTAATTTTTAATCTCCCTAATCATCCTCTTATTGTTACTAAAAAATGTGCCATCCACATACAAGACAATATTTTAAATATGACTATCAATAAATGTAATGTAAACACAATGATCATCTTAACCTGATTTCAATGAAAATACATCAAAATTCTTATACTAGATTTGAGGTAGTTGTTCCTAATCACACAATGACCATTTTTTCCTAGAGAACAAATTTTATTTTTCTTTTACCTCAAACCCATCTAGTTATTACAAACAAAATTTTCTTTAAGATCCCCATGCAAGAAAGTAATTTTTACATCTATTTTCTCTACTTCAAAATCACAAGAAATACTAATAAAAAGTAGGAATATAATGGAAGACAATCGGCAACAAGAGAGAAAATTTTACCAAAATTAACTCCTCTCTATGAATAGTCATTAGCCACCAATCAAGCCATGTACCTCTCTAACTAACCATTTAATCCAAATTTCCACTTTGTGCATTCACTTTCAACTAATGGGCTTCTTTCCATCAAACAAATTCATAAGATCCCAAATGTCACATTTGTCCAAGTCCATCATCTTTTCTTGCATGGTCTCCATCCAATACTCATTATCCTTTAAAGAGAGAGCTTCCCTAAAAGCTCTCAATTCATTGTTAACACAAATTAAAGTAAACACACAATGGGAATCATATGGGCTATACCTCTCAACTAGGTTTTATTGTCTTGCGGATCATCTCGAGACTGGAGTAAGGGACTTTATTTGCTCCTTTGTATTTTTTATATTCTTAAAATCTCACTTGAATTCTCTTCTTCCCTTCCATCTACTAATACATAATTTTATGCTCTTCAACATGTGAACCTCCGTACTTCTTAGTCGTAGTCTCAAAATGCATTATTTTTCTTTCTTCATATTTCTTTGGCTACACAAGATCTAAACATAATCTAAGCTCCCTAAAAATCACATCCTTAGAATAAATGATTTTCAAGGTTAGAGGATTTCAAATCTTAATGTTTTACATTATTGTAATAACTAACAAAGATGTATTTTGTACTTTTGATCTAACTTTGAAGATTTTTCCTTCATCATATGAACAAAAACCTTATCCAAAAACCATTAAATATAAAATAGAGGGATTTTTATATGTCCACACCTCATAAAGAGGGTATGTGCAGGATCATGGGGGTCCAAAAGGTGGTGATATGAAAAAAAGGCATTTTTTACTTGTCAAAAAATGTGAAATTCCACTTTGACTTTTACTAGGGTTGGGTAGAAAGTACATGTTGCCATGGCAAGCACCAAAGTGAAACAAATATCTCTTAAAAATAGATATTCGTTTAGAACGCATAACTGATATCCATTTAGTTCAAAAACATATAAAATAATATTCAAAGTATTGATATATATACTATATTATTATATATTAATCTATACATTATTATATGTTAATCTATATATTAATATATATATATATATATTATATATTAATATATTAATATTATATTATATCATTATATAATATAATATAATATGACGTAATATATATTTTAAATATATTTTACCTCAGTCTATGTCATCCCTTATACTAAGGGACGGGGGGGACCTAACCTTTTAAAAAAAAAAATCTAAACTGAAACAAATATCCACTTCCTCTATATTAAAAAAAAGGCTCGGAGGCCGAGAGTCATTTTTTCCTACCTTATTCTCTGCTATGCATGAAAAATATTATAATATTATACAATATTATATATATATATTATATTATATTGTAATATCATATTATAATATATATATATATATATATATATATATTGATCGGTGAATGCTTTTGAACTAGAGCTATGAACCAGTGAGGCCACAAACTAGGGGACCTCATCCCCGAATCCTGACAGGCCAAACCCGTGAGCACGAAAGCCCAGCAAGGACTGAGCCCGAAGGAGAGAAAGACCCACATGGGTTTGATACAGAAACACCAGGCATGAAAGACCCGCATGGGTCCGACACAGATTCCGCAAGAAACACATGCCAATGAACTGGATTCACAAGCAACACACTCCACCGTGGGTCTGGCACAAGTCTACAAGCGCTCCAACCTAACGAGGGTCTAACACAGTTAGCTACCTCCTTGGGACCACCAACTCCTCCTGAGCACCTCCCTCCATCCTCCACCGCCTTACATGTACCAACCGCCTATGTACGCAACCTCCAACACGTCCATCAAGGAGGGCTCAAACCGGTATACACTGGTTCGGGCCATGCAGGGATTTGAACCTTGGTTGCACCAATAGTAGTGCAACCACTTCACCACTACACCACAAGGTGATCCCCAATATATTATATTGTAATATCATATTATAATATAATAAATATATTATATTGTAATATCATATTATAATATAATAAATATATTATATTATAATATATAATATATGATTTTGTATTATCATATATAATATATGATTTGAATTATAATATTATATTATAATACAATATATATATATATATTATATTATAATATGATATTACAATATAATATATTATATTATAATATGATATTACAATATAATATATTATATTATAATATAATATAATAAAAATATATATTACCGTTTATATATTATGGTTCGATGAGTCATTTTACATGTCCTAATATATAAATGGTTGGGAGAGACCTGAGAGAGAGAGAGACTCATTTTACCCTACCTAGATAACACACTCTCTCTCTCTCTAAATGCTCCCTACCTCTTTCCCTCCAACCCCCTGTCTCTCTCAAGTATCTCCCTCCCAACTCTCTATCAATCCCTCTCTCAGGTTTGTCCCTTCCTCTATCCCTCCCAACCCCTCTCTCTCCAACCCTAACCTAGATAACTTTCTCTCCCTCTCTCTCAGGTTTCTTCTTCCCACCCTACCTAGACAACTCTCTCACTCCCTCTCTCTCTAAGCTCTCTCCCTCCCTATATCCCTTCCTCTCTCAAGTCTCTCCCTTTGTCTATCCCTCCCACCCTACCTAGATCTAATTCTCTCTTTTTCTCCCTCTCCCCCTCTCAAGTCTCTCCCTCCCACCAAGTACCCAGATAACTCAATCTCTCACTCCCCCTCTCTCTATCTCTCTCTATATATAATAATGTAGTATATAATATATATAGTATATAATAAATAATATATAGCATATAATATAATATACTATATTTATATATGTAGTATATAGTATATAAAATATATGTAGTATATAATATAATATAATATTTAATATTTAATAATATATAATATAATAATATAATATAATATAATATATTTTATCTAGAATCTTATTGCTAACAATTAATTACATCGTAATTCCTCTACATCTCTTATCACATGACACTTATTATGAATCCTCATTTTCTTTGAACATGCTTTGAGTTGACTTCTTACTAGTTACTTTTCTAGCTTCTTTTTCCACATTGTCTTCTCTTATTTGACCTTTCCTCTCATTCACTACCAACTAAGTTTGTCATCATTAATACTAATTTATTCATTTTTCTTGTCACCTAAGGATTATTTCTCCTCTTTTCTCTCTTATCAATGCCAACAACTAAATCTAACATCCCTTTTGACACTCTACTATGCCACTCATTTATTAGATCTATTGCTCAAAAAACATTATCATAACCACCTCAAATACCATTAAGTTTCATATGATGGAACACGATACCTCCCTCTACTTTGTGTGGCTCTTCACATCACTTACATATTACACACATAAAAACCAACACTTCAAGATATCAAATGTAATAAAAGAAAAAATATAGCATTCATTTGAATTAATTACAATATCATCATCATTATAAATTTATATAAGGTTCCACATAAGAGGTATATTTCATAATATTCCTCATGCATTCATATTCATACATAATATAAATTTAATAAAACACAAAAAACATACATAAAAAATGATAATTGAATTATCATAGTTGAGACATTTAAATATCATATAGATAATTCACTTATCACCAAAATGTTTAATCAAGGTCTTTAGAGTTAAAACTAATCTAGGCATAATACTCTAACCAAGCTAATTCAAACAAAGTTGTGGGATTTTATATTGTGACACACTCCTCCCCTTTACAAAAATATACCCAAAGTTCAACTTAAAATAGTTTTATGTATTAAATATTTCATTTCCCCATGTCACAAATTGATGTTGCATTTCTCCCATTGCACCTTGACTTGATTAACTAATCATTGTCAAAGATAAAGTGTTTTATAACAAAATATATATTTATGAATTGATTCCCCCTAAAAAAAAATTCTTCACTCATCTACATATATGACTAATAAATTATATATGTTGGATCTATACCATACTTAGACAACAAGAATACATGAAACAAATTGTGTATCCTACTCATACTAGGTAGAAATACAAGTTTATGGGCTACTCGGAAAATTTGTTCTAGAATCTTAAAAGGCAACACAAATTTATTTAGGGGATAAATTAGAGTTATTAAACAATCTCTTCAATCATTTATACAAGCTAACTCTTAAGAATGTTTTATCTCCTACAATAAAAGTTCTATATATAGGTTTAGTTTTTATCTCCTACAATAAAAGTTCTATATTTGGGTTTAGGTAAATTCATTGTTAGCAATTCATTGTCAACAATTCATCATCGTGACATATTCATCGTGTATACAACTCACCACCAGTAATTCATCACTGTGGTATATTCACCACGTATACCTTTTTTATACATTCAGCAAAATCTCTATACTTTTTCCTTTATGGGTGCTCTTGGCCACTTAAATATTGAAAAATGTATACATGGTGAATATACCACAATGATGAATTGCTAGAGGTGAATTGTATACACGATGAATATGTCACGGTGATGAATTGCTGGTGGTGAATTGTTGGAAATGAATTATTAGTAGTAAATTATTGATGGTGAATTGTTAGACGATGAATTTTTCCTAGAGCCATATGTGTGTGTGAGAGACTCTTATATATGTCTTGCACTTCCTTCAATATCTAGCATTTCAATATAACTTGATCCTCCTTTTATTGAGTCATATATGATATATAACAATAATGAAATCCTCCTCCAAATAAATTTAAAGGTGTTCTAAATGCTCTCACATATAATGCTTCATATGGTGTAATACCCAATAAATTATGATAACTATAATTGTAAGAAAAATCCACTAGAGAAAATTAGTTCTCCCTCTACACTTGTTTAACCACCAAATACATCCTTATAGTGTCCTCTAAAACATGGTTAACTTGCTTTAGTTTGCTTATCCATATTTAATTGACATGTGGTACTCAAACTAAGTTTGATTCTAAGTAGTGACTAGAAATTATTCAAAAATTGTGAATTGCAAGATGAATCTTAATTTGTAATGATATTTTGTCCTATCCATTCAATCATAGTTTATTTAACATATAATCTAGTTATCACTTCTACATCAACTATTTGTCTCATGGATAAAAAATGAAAATGTGAAACCTTTATAAGTTTGTCTACCACTATAAATATTGCATTATGTAAAACACTCTTACTAAATATTCATGATTTACATTAATGAGTTAACACTACAAACATTTAACTGCATACTTAGTAATCTCTTTCTGTATTTTTGACTAAAATAATATTTTATTTAAATCTACATACAAATTATTTTCATCTGGATGCACTAAATATAAAACTCTATACAATTCCACATGAATAAAATAAAATGTTATATTTCCAACTAAAATCATCACATTAGTCAAGTATCACTTGATTGAACAAGTTAAACGATCATGAATCAAGTGTTACTTGATATCAATGCGTGTTCCTTAGTTTAGATATAGTAAGGCATGTTATGCCTTCTCAACCCTTTAAGTTCATTTCATTATGTATGAAAACATATAATTATGCCCCTTACACGACTATTTGTTCTTTCAAACTTTCATCCAATATTACTTTACTCATTATTTCAAAAATTTAGGACTAATGTATTGCAATCATTTTTCCTAGTTTTTTATCCTCTTTGTATTTATATGATTTATGTAGGAAATTATATAGTTTGAAACTACATACTTAAATGTTAAGGTATATTTGCAAATTTTAAACAAGATTTTAATTGCTAATTGAAGTAGATAAAGATAGTCATATTATTTTCTATTGAATTGGTCTATATTTCTAAGTTGAAAATAATTTGCTTCTTCGTCAAGTAAAAATAGTTCATCATTAATAAAAAAATAGTGATTATTATAATCTCTAAAAACATTGCACATCCTGCACTAGATGTAAATTTATATAACTCTATTAAATTGAGAGATCAAAAACTATCGTAACCTCCTCTTGGTGTAACTTGCATGTAATGATATTAATGTACATTTTTTAATGAGTAGATTTTTGTTGTGCTATATTTATGACTTAATGGGTTATTGGATGATAAAATTACCTACAAATTTGTAGGTCTATTTAATTTTAGTATTTGATTTATATATTGAATTATTTAATGGTGTAATTATAATTTTACTCTATCATGTTTTGATAAAATCAAATATTGTTGATGTTTTGTTCTTGTTTACTATGAGGTATATATTCTTAACACTATTAAGGGTGTAGGGATACATTTTGACTAGGTTTATTATGAAAAATCCATTTGGATAATATGTATATTAGGCATCTGAGACATAAACATGATGTACTTGTATTATAATTTATTATCAATTAGGTTTGGTTCATTTTTATGTTATCATTTGCAATCAAAGTTGCATTACCTTTATAATTTATTTTTTATTTTCCATATTATGTTCATAGCTTTGTAAGTTGTGGTTGGTTGACCATGTGTGGGGTGGAGGCCCTATGACATATGGTCTTTATTTGATTTCATTTCTTTAGAAAGGTTGTTATCTTGTTGAAAGTTCTTATATGTTATATGACATTGTTATTATTATTTATTTTTAACATTTTAATTTTGGTGTTGTTGGCTTTGCCAACCTTGGTGGGACTAGAAAAAAGGTGAGAGTACCCACCACTATCATGAGAATTTAAAACAAAGGAACAAAATTAATTTTTTTCTTGGATTCTCAAGGTTGGTGAAGGAAATCTCTCAAAAAATTTGGAGAGAGAGATTTGTTCATTTTTCATTTTAGAGTTTTCTCGAGATAGTTTTGGTTTTTACTTTGTATGTAATGGAGAGGCTAGGAATATTGTCCTTTAATGGGGAGTGTGGCGTAACTTTGGACTAAAGTTTTGGAGTATAGGGGATTTTTAAAAAAATAAGGAAAAAGAAGATACATATGAGAGTTATGGGGGAATAGATGGTAGGAATAGGGAGGAGAAAGAAAACTAGATTAATTTATTAGATAGATAAGAAAAATAATTTTGGTTCCTTAATGAGAAGGGTACTTGTAATTAATGAGAAGGGTACTTGTAAGTTGGAAAAAAATTCTCTATTATGATTTGGTTTTCTTCTTTATTCTCATGTGCTAATATGTTATTCATGGTTAATTTTATTGGTAATTGTGCTTGATTAAGACTATATTTGTTGTGTCTTTATTTCAAGAAGCTATGCAATTGTTGGATTCTTTTCTTTTGAATGGGTATAACTATAATGAAGTCAACCTTCTTTTTTTTGGTTTAAACAAACCTTCCCATTTTGAGGAATATAAAATTTTACAATATATTTTAGTTGTCTTTGAGAAACTCAACTGTGAATAATGTGGTGGTTGTGTTATTATGTGGTTAAGAATTTATTATAATGATTGAGTTGTTGTAATAACCACGAATGCGATTTTTGGTTTGTCTTGGTATATTTTTCTTCAAAGTTTTTAGTTTATTTTTTTATGAATTGTGGTTATGAGTTTTAAAGTTTTGGATGACATGTTACCCTTATCATCACAAAATCATGAGAGGGTTTAGTGGTGCACAAAATTAGCATGTGTTATGGTAATGAACTCAAGAGTGTAGTGGTTAATATTTATTATATACAAGATCCTAATGGAGTTAGATTTTCTATTATTGAGTGTGGGTTAATGGGTTGTGTTGATGGAAAAATTAACACATGCAAAACAAGCAAAAATAATATATCTTACATGTCCCAAAAAAGATAATCAATCTTGAAATCAATTACCTTCCAAGGTCCTAGGAGTTGGGTCACAACTATGTTGTCCTACAAAGTGGTCTATATGGCTGAAATGTTCAAGGGGCCTGCTGGTATTCTATCACAAACTGACGTATTTCTACTACTTAACTCTATCTAACTGCAAATCAAATAAATATCAAAATATGTAGCAAGGTATGCAAGAGAGATAGAATACATATTAATCAGATTAACCATATTCATTATCCTTCAAAGAAACGTTTTAGAAAACTGTAGAATAAACAAACTTGTATTAAACACAGTTATATCTACTTATAGTGTTAAATTTAAGAGGCATGTTTCATTCCATTCATTATAATTAGAACCCATTACAAATCAACTTACTTCTTTGAAGAATTATAAACCAAAGATAAAAAGATAAATACAATTCAAATGTGAGTCATTCCAAAGAAGACTAAATCTGACCGATTTTTATTGAATTTGTTTATGCAACAACTTTAAATATCTAGCAGAACTTCACTAGTGCACATGTCCAAGCTTCTTCAAACTAAATCTTCTTAAAGACTAATGCAAAAAATGAAAAAAAAATAGAAAAATCTAGAAAATCCTATTTTATTGGACCACAAGTCTTATCTTCAACGTTTGGACCCTAAGAATGAGAGGGGATTTACAATATATAGACAAGAAAGAATAAAAATCCTCCCAAAAGAGACATACATCACATCCAATGTGCCCAACATGCAGATCCACAAATTCAAGAAAGTTCATAACTGAACTTCAATTGTCTTGATACAAAGTTGATTTTCTAGAAAACCAACACCAACGCACTACTGTGTCTATTAGTTAACTCCAGTCCCAAAACTGTGCTCCCCTATCCTAGGAGACAAGTCACCAAAACAACATCTACATTGTTTGACTAGTCAAAATAAATAATTCCCTTTAAAAAATATTCAAAATTTACTCTTTTTTGCTGCTTATATTCCTCAAACTTGGTTGACACTTGGGCAAGTGCTTCCATATCGAGGCCATCTACCCACTCCATTTTGAATTTAGATTTCTCAAAACTGGTAGAGGTTGTAGCTATACACCTCTCTAACTATCGGATTTCATTTTTAACCCACCTAACATCAGCTTTGGTGTTCATTAACTTATCCAAAATAGTCTCCTCTTCCCCATTTTCAAAATTAATCTCTTTTTCCTTGATTTTGTTTTCCATGTATCTTTAATTACTTGGAGAGTGTCTAACTTGTGATTGCTAGGCAACATGAGATCAAGGTTGATGATGGTGATGATGAAACTCTTAAAACAAGAATAATCTTGATATAAATCCTTATGTAACTTAAGAAAACTTAATCTATGTTCCATAATGAGTTCCATTTTGAAAGATAGTGTTAATACATTTACTAACAAAACTAATGTCTTCATCTCCTAAAATTGCAGGTTGCTTCAATTCCTCTGGACTAACCTTGTTTAGTTCTTGGAGCTGCTTTAGATCTATCTTATACTTTTCATCTTCATCTCTCAAATTATCTATGTATTTTTGTAGTTGCTCTTCTAGAGTGCAGGCCTTTTCATATTGTTGATATCCAAATATCAAAATTTATTCAATTTCTCTCTTGTATTTCTCAATCCATCTATCAAAAATATGAAATTTCTTCTTCATCTCATTAAGTTCATCTACCTCTTTTCTTCTCATTGGTAGTAGAGCTTCTGATGAATAAGATTGCTTTGAAATAGGAGAAGTGAGACCCTTGAGGAATACCCTCATCTGATCTATTTGAGCCTTAAGCTTATCCTTTGTCTGTTTGTCTTTGCTCATCATATCTTTCACTAATTCCACCACCAAATCTAAGGATAATATTTTATCTCTCCTTGTTTGCTTCCCCAAGTTAATAGTTGACAACTGATAGTTGGATGCTTATAATTCCCTTTCATCGTTATCAACAAGTGGGGTGGCAACTTTTGCAATTATCTCCCCAACTTCATTAAGTATAGTGGTGTGAAAAGTCCTTGGCTTCTTCCTTAGTTTAGCTTTTTCCACTTCAACCACCATATCTTGCCAACGTAATGGTTGGATGACCACTTGTTGCCTCTTCTCAAGATTTAACTTCAAACAAGTTGGATCTCCCGAAGAGGTAGAGACTTGTTGTTCTTCTATAGGAGTTTCCTTGGATTGATCCTTTGTCAACTCTTTAGTGCTTGTGACCTTTTTGGAGGAAGCTTTGTCCTTCTCTGCTTGTCTTTACACACTCTCTATGAGCTCTTGTTGTTCTTCTGTAGTAATCACATGCTCTTCATCCTCCTCTTTCTCATCTTCATGCTCAGGTTAATCTTCTCGGAGTTCATGTGCTTCTCGACCTTGATTAGGTCTTACTTCTCAAAAGCTATATCTTATGCCCTCCTTTGTTCCTCAAAATGTGTCAACCTCTTGAACTAGCTTTGTACGTCCTTAGTGGCGATGGTAGGCTCTATTGCTATTGTATCTTTGGTGGGAAGAACTTAAGCAATTAGCATTACTCCATAATGGGATCAGTCTCTATAGTGCCTTGAGAAAATTTATTTTCCTTTCTTCTTTGTGTCTTATATTCATTGGGTATTGAGGAAGATCCCTTACTACCTAACTATTTCTTCCTCTTAGAAGGGCATTCATTTCCCTAAAAGTTCTTTATTCTAAGTTCCATCCATGTATTGCTTCTATCAACTACCTTCTCAGAAATCTCATCAATGGATGGATCTTCTCTCTCTAACCAATCAATGGGGTCCAAATTCTTTGTGTCCACCTTGCCAATATCATACATCAAGTCTAATTTTTTCCCATCATTAGAAAATCCTTCAAGAATATCACCTCTTATATCAAATTACTTCATTTGGAAGATGGTTAGTTTATCATAGCTTCTCTTTCTCACCTTGAAGTCATCTTGGAGGTTTTCCTAGAAGTCTTCAATGTTGGGTGTATGACATGGGAACATAGAAGCACTAAGGGCCTTCATCTTACCCTTTGGATCAAAATTGCCCCTCAGAATATACTGCTTAAGATTGAGGGTATGCAATTCCTCCATGGATGTCTTGGTAGCTACAATGGATGGGCATGAATAATGTCCCAATTGGAAAGGGTATTTCAACCCTGTCTTATGCTTACTTGAGAAATTCAAGTGCACCTCCATCACTTGCCTTGCAAATTCAATCAAAATCAACCTGTTGCTGCAATACCTTGGTAACAAAAATGGTGCCTTGTCAAACCCAAAAATTATGATATATGTGGACTTGGGGAAATGGATAAACCATTGACCCCATTCACTTACCAAGGCCATAACATCCTTGCTCAATCTGAAACCCACATCCCATGTCAATTGATTAATGATCGGGTACATAAATGCAACAGTTACCCTCTTAAAATGATTTTCTGCCTCTTTTAATTCTAGTTGGGCGTAAAAATCATAAATCTTACTTTCTCCTAGGGCCTCCCCTCTAATTCCTTTAGTAGTCAATCCTGGGAAGTTTCCCACTCTGGCTGCCAGACAGATATGTACTTGAGGTCATGAAAAACTGCTTGGTGTCTTTGATAGTGGTTATTTGAGAATGAATTGTGTCTGAGACAATTTGTCCCCAGTCCAAGAATACTTCTCCCTTCAGAATGATGTTGATGAAGTTGAACATCCAAGTTTCATAGGTCCTGACCTCTTCTTTACCCAAGGGTCTGGACAACAAAGTGATAATGTCTCCAATTTTAAAATAGAATTATAACCTCACAAGCTTTTATGGCATCTTAGCCACTGACTTCCTCTCTATCCTTAACCATTTCATATTCAAGTGTTTGAAGTTCTCACTAATTTCCTTCTGATACTCTTTAATAGCCTCTTCTTTTGTAGTCATTTTCAGATTGGAGTAGGTAGGAAAATCAAACACTTCTCTAATCATGTGGGGAGAAAGATTGATGATTTTGATGCCTAGAGCATCATAGCATTTTCTTTGGACAGGGTTGTATGATGTTGTTGCTAGGATGAGCTCTAAACACTAAACTGCCATTGGAAATGAAGCCACATGAGCCAACCTGAAATTGGCTATCTTCTAAGCCCTAGGGGAAGCTTCTATAGAGAAAGTCTCTTCCTTAAATGCCTCCATATTTATGTGCCCAAGCTTGGTGTCTGTAATTTTCATAACTGGTGAATTTGGAGATACTAGGGACTCCCTAGAATTTGTACTTCATCGTTAGAGGCAATTTATCAGCCTTGGTTCTCTTAGCCTTTAGTTCTCTAGGGACACCCTCTGCACTTGAATCCTCGTGTGAAATAAACATCTAGATAACCTAAGATGAAGAGAAAAAAAATTATGTAAGAATCCTTTGAAGATCCAATGGGAGAACTTGGCTCAAAAAGAAATTTTAAAATTTTGTCTTATTGGGTTTTAACCCTGCATGAACCTCTATATTCTTATCTAATTTGAGCCAATGACGAGAATCGGGATTAAAAATGGACTTGGGACCTTTCCTTGAAAATTCTAATTGGGACTTGAAACCTCGATGGAACAATGCATTCATTAATTGGGAGTCGGGTTTGGGTTTGGCTTTTGGATTTGGACTCCTTTCAAAAATGTCCGATCAAGAATCATAACTTTGGTTGGGCATGACCCTTTTGAAGATCAATGCCTGAAATGGACACTAGACCCTAACCCTAACATGTCCATTTGGGTTTTGAAAACTCGAATGACCTCTTCATTTATCATGGTCCAATCGAGACTCAAAGTCCTGAACAGATCTTGATGTATCAATGTCGGGTTTGGGGTGCATATTGGTTTTGGCCCAATAGTATGATCTGATCAAGATTTGAAATCCTAAATGGACATGATGGATATGCCTTCAGGGATTTGAAAACCCAAAGGACTAAATGCCTTAAATCATGTTCCAAGGTTGAGTGATAGTGCTCATCGAGAACTAAGACCCAGAACAGACTTTGGTCCTGATCTTAGGAATGTACCATCAGGAATATGAATCCCGAATGAACCTGGCTTGCAGGGATCAGGATCAGGAATGGGTCAAGGATTCTGGCTTTCCACAAATGCATCCCTTTTGAGTTTTAAACTTCAAAAGGTCATGAAGGAAACTTAGTCAAAAAGGTTAAATGACTTAAAAAAAGGTACTCCATGGGGATTGAGATAAAAAATGGATCCCAAGAGGTAGAGCATTACCCAAGCACTTTTCCTCCAACCACGGGCTTAGCGGTCCCCCATACACCTTCCTAACTGGAAGTGGCCCTACCCTTCAATGAAGAGTTTGGTATGGAAACCTCTAGTAATGCCTATCTAAGTATCTGGTGTTGTCTTACATAACAAGTATGGTCATACAACTATGGATACCCTCCAACCATGCATGACACTACTAACTAGCTATGCAAACTCAAATCACAGTGAATGGACAAAGTGTAAGAAATGACTTTCACACCTACTTTGGCCAAAGTTTTGATATATATAATCAATCCACTTTCTAAGAAGTGGTGTCGTAACTTCACCCACCTCTAACTTGACTTGGAAACCCTATTGACCTGTGATTAACTCTTCTCTTGGTTTTCCCCCATTGTTAACTATCATAAACAAGCTCTCTTTCAAAAGTAATGACACACAAATGTCTAATTAATCAACCAAATAGGTTTGACTCAAATCTCTTTAACACCCTGTTACATCCTTGTAACAATCTAGGTCTAACAACTACCTCTTATTCAAGTTTTTTCTTACTAAGTCGGTAACTGACTTGACTGGTTATCTTCTTTTGACTAGAGTACCCAAGTTATTCTCTTGCAATATTTAGGGTCTAGGAAAATACCTCTTACTCAAGTCCTTAGTTTTAATTACAAGAGTAACTACTCCCTTATTTCATAGACAATTAGTTAATACTGATGACATGATGTCATCGACTAGACACACCTAGTCTCAATCTAAAGTATTAACAATATGTCTCTATGTATAATAATCTAGTATTAAGCTTGAATTGAATATTACTTCTTTGTGGGTGAGTGTAGGATCATGGGGGTCCAAAAAGTGGTGATATGACAAAAAAGTGGATGATGAATTCTTTTTTTAATCCGAATATGATGAAATGAAAAGATTTTATTGAGAAAAATTTCAACTTTCTGCCAATATAAGATATGCCTTATTTGGAATTAAATCCATAATTATGATTGATTTTCTACATGCATTCTAACTAAATTCCTGATTTATTGGATGATTGAAAAATGTTTATAATTCTTAAACAATTTAACATTTTTTGAATCCGAAAGATGTGACACATTCTATGCTTCCCATACTACAGGATAAAAAAAATGTTAGAGTAAATGCATATTTACTTAAGTTTTAACTTAGGCACATAGTTTGCATTTAATAGGGTATTTAGTTTTGTATTCCTGTATTCCCATATTGGGTGGTTGCACACTCGTTTGGCATTTTTTCATGGATTTATAAGCCTATAACATTGTGTACATTAATCATCTCATATTCAACATACATTTCTCTTCGGTGAAAGAGCATTGGCTTCTCTTGTTTCTGAAGGTGTCTGTGAAATTGGTATTTCCTGGGAATTTGTTGCTCTATCATGTTATCAGGGCCTCCCAATTTACAGTATCTTCCCTGAGAGTTTTTTTTAAGAGTTGGCTAGAGATCATTTTTTATTCGGCATTTGAATTTTTTTTAAATTTTCAAAATTGCCTCATTCTTTCGATTATCTTATTCTCTGTGTGGCGCATCTAGAGGTTCATGATTTCTCTGGTGGCAGCGAATTGCAGAGAAGAGGCCAATTTATTTCTCCTATGGTTGCGTTTCAAATTTGGAAGTGAGAGGCCTGGTTTTTGTTGGTGGGTGTGATTCATTTTTGTTTGGCAACGATCTAGAGGTAGCGTGATCTTTTTGCCTGCATTGAGGCTGATTTATCTCTGAGAGGGCCCAATTTCTTGTCATTGTTGGGCACAATTTACCTAGTTGAAAGGTTGTGTTTGAAGTTGAAGGAGGCCGCATTTTTTCTTCACCAGAGGCACTGGAACCTTCCTGAGCCGAAATTCAAACTTCTGCTATGATTTTTTTCTCAGTTGGGAAGCATTTGAAGGAGGCATGATTTCCTCAGGCGTTCGATTTTGTTGGCTACCTTTATTCTTGGCTGGGCACGTAGGCGTTTCTTTCTGTTTCAAACTTTATATTTATAAAGTTGCTATTGGAATATCCTAGGGTTTCCATGATTTACTAGGCGTGAGTTTTACTCTTTACCAGAGTTTTTTTGCTTGGGCGTGCTAAATTTACATTATTTTTTTTACCCTGGTTGGGACTTTAATCCCATATTCACTAGGTGGACTCCTTTTTGTCTATTTAAATAACTTGACACCAATCATGATGGTGTGAGCAAAGGCTCACGGTGGTTTGGTAAAGGCTCTCGCGTGTAGAAGTGGTGACTGCTTGGGATGTTTCATGGTGGATTTTGTGCTTAACATTCACATTGAAATCTAGCAGTGGCCCCCCCTAATATTTTGTTAAAAATTAGGTTTGATTAAATTTTGGAAGAAGTTATTATACTTTGAAGACATTATCTCTCTATTTTTTTGAAGAATTAATGAGTTTTCTTTTGGAGAAAGGGAATTATTGGCAATGGGGTGATGTTGTTATCACCCATCTTCGTAAGGATAAACTATTTTGTGGAGAGAATCTATTGCCATATTTGCATGATGATGTTCTTGTTCTAGATACATGTAGTAACTATACCATTTGGAAAGCATTTAGGGCTAGAGTCTTTGAAGTCATTTTTGAGCATATAAATGATGAAGATCTTTTGGACTCACTTTGTCTTTTTGAGAGTCCTTATGCTCTTTGGACTTACCTTCAAGAATCATATGGAGATTCTGATACTCCTCCATCTCTCGATGACTCTCCTTCTAATACTAGTGTGTCTTGTTATTCTTCAGAGAAGATAAACCATGCTTGTGATCCTTTGGAGATAGTTCAGACTTCAGATGAAGTTGTAGTTACTTCAGAGGTTATTGATTCTTTGTCAGATATAGTTGATCCACCTTCATCATGTACTTCCATCATTCCTGATCAACATGATTATGATTGTCTTCCTGATTGGGATCCTTATTTGTTGGACATTGGTTCATTGTTCTTGGAATCTCATATTTCAGATTTGAAGGACAAATTTGAGGGTATATCCCTCCTATTTGATGATAGTTGTGGCACAACTGTTGTCACCTCATTTCAATCTCTGGATAGTGTTCAGGATCAATTTCCAATGGTACCTTGTTTGTCACCTTCTGTTGTGATTGGGCATGTTCCTGATTGGTTTGTGGCATCTTTTTCCAAGGTCTTGGTGACACATGAGCAGATTTCAAATACACCATCATACATTTTCATGCTTCTTTTGGAAGCATACCTGCATTTGTATTTGGTTTTGTTTCTTCTGAAAGGGAGACAAGTTGTTTGTTGACACTGGATCAAGTTTTGTCTTTAGGCACTTACCATTTTTGTAGGTGATTACACATTGTGGGGGGGCTATATAGTCTCTCTCTTTCCCTCTTATGGGGGGGCCATTGATTGTATATATATGATGTATGTAGTCCTTGGGGGGTGTGACTGAGTCCTCCATCCATGCATCATTTTTGTTTTTCTTTTCTCTCTTTTGGAGAGGGGTTTTTTCCCACTGGATTTTTCTCCTTCTCTTCGCTTATGAGAGATTTCTTTTTTTGCATTGTACTTGGGTACCTAACATGGTTGTGTGGCCAGGACCCATATTGCATCTTCATTCATTCTCCCTAAGTTGCACTTAAGGGGGGGTGTTAGAGTAAATGCATATTTACTTACTTAAGTTTTAACTTAGGCACATAGTTTTCATTTAATAGGGTAATTAGTTTTTTATTCACGTATTCCCATATTGGGTGGTTGCACACCCGTTTGGCATTTTTTCATGGCTTTATAAGCCTGTAGCATTATGTACATTAATCATCTCATATTCAACATACATTTCTCTTCGGTGAAAGAGCATTGGCTTCTCTCATTTTTGAAGGTGTCTGTGAAATTGGTATTTCTTGGAAATTTGTTGCTCTATCAAAAAAAAAATATTTAATTTCATAATTTTTTGACCAAGTTATGGTGTTCAGACAAACAAGTTTTAATAAAAAAAATTATAACTATTATTTACTTGCAAAAAAATTACAAAAAAAATGCGACACATTTGGTCATGTGTCCTCTACTTATATTGAAAGTTTAATTTTCTTTTCTTTTTTGCTTGTACTTAGGTTGGTCAGACATACACCCGCTTTTTATTTTTTCTGGAAAATTTAATACTACTGCATTGAAATTTCAAATTTTCACCAAATAGATTTACTTTTTTCCAAAAAAGGACTAGTATCCTAGAAACTACATTCAATTTGCTACAAATTTTATACAAATTACATATTTTTCAAATTATGTTAATAACTTATTCAAATTTTTATGTCAAGTTGTCTAACTCTGTTTTTCTAAATTTTCATTGCCACTTAAGGGCTAGTTTGGACCCTCATGATCCTACACCGACCCTTGTATTAAGTTTCAAACTCTTTGTTGTCATACCTAATATAGCTTCGTCCTTCTAGGATGCCATAACGAATCTGGTTATTCATGACATTAAATATCATTTTATTTGATTCGATATTAAATATTATATTCATAGTAATGTCCAATAATAAGTCAATATATTAAGCTATTTCACTTTTGATAACTCAACTAAGAACCATTCGACCAATCTCCAGATTCCTCACAGTTCCTTCCAAGTTATCCTTCACACAATTTATATAAGGTACCTATGTATGTACATAGACATTCATATATCTTTTCCTTCAATATGACATATATATTCACATGTTTAAATGTATGATAATTTCATATCCAATCTAGAGAACATTTTCTACTTGAGAGGAGTTTGTGCTTCTGCACCTTAAATTCTCCTCGTATTATGGCTTTGGTTTGTCGAGACATAATGTCCTCTTCTTTAAGATTAAATTATCATGAATAGGTAATGATAATATAGACTCTTGGTCAAAATATAAAATAATATCATTCAATAGATAATAAGGATGTGTACGTGCTTCTAATACGTTTTCAAACCCTCTTGTTGAAATCAATATAAACTCATTTGAGCATTATAAATACAATACTGTATAATTGGGATAATATCATGTTACCCTCTTTCAATGATTTCTAGATTAGATCGTGTCAGAATTTTTGCATCAATGTTTCAGATCACACTTTGTGATCCATCATAAGGATGAAAGCAAAGAGTTGAAGGAGAAAAATGAAATGTTATAGATCAAGACAACCTAAAGAGAAAATGAATAAAGAAAGAGAGAGAAGGATGCACGAAGACCAAGAAGGACAAGACAAGGGAGAATAAAGAAATAAATGAAATTAAAGGCTAAAAGGAAAAAGAGGAAGAAATGACAATTAGAAGGCCAAAAAATGCAAAACACAAACCCAACTAGAAAAACAACTAAAAAAGACAAAGAATTACAAAAGAATGGGAAAAGGAATTAAAGAAAACATTTATAAATATAAATAAACTAAGATGGAAGAATGGCAACCAAATGCAAGAGCGCAAAATTACAACCTCAAAATCACAAGCAAATAAATAGATAAACAAAAAAATTGCACATGAACAAAACAAAGAGAAAAAAAAACAAAAAACACACTAAAAAAGAAATAACCAAAAAATAAAACAAGGCACAAAATTCAATCCAGAAGAATGAATAAACTTGAAAGAAAGCAAAGAAGAAAAAATTAAAAAAAGAATACATCAAAAGAGAGGAACAAGTACACAAACAATAGACAAAGGAGAAAAAAAAATACAATAAAACAATTAAAATAAAAATCAAATGGAAGAAAACACAAATAGAATATGTATATATGTATGTATACATATATACAACCGACTAAGAAAAGAACAAGCAAAAAACATAAAACCAAAAACAAACATTGCAATAAGAGGGGAACATGCCTAAATTGCAATTTCACAAAACACACAAAAAAGAAAGACAAGGAAACTTATAGGATGTAAACAATTACATATCTAAATACTAATACATAAACAAAGTGAATAAATTTTGTATATGTATTCACTTTGTTTATGTATATGTATTTGGATATGTATTTGTAAACAAAAAGGCAAACAATTACAAACAAGGATCTAACAAAGAATAACAAAAAAATAAAATAAAAGTTACACTTACATAAACAATTACATATCTAAATATAAATACATAAACACAGTGAATAACTTTGGTATGTATTCAGTTAGTTTATGTATTTGTGTTTAGATATGTATATGTTTATGTCTAACCAACTAAATACAATTATATAAACAAATACATGTCTAAATACAAATACATAAACAAAGTTCAATTAAATATATTCACTTTGTTTATGTATTTGTGCTTAGAGATTACATTGACCTTATCAATCAATATAGGGGAGAGGGTCCAATAGTGGTGCTGGTATCAATAGTTTTCATAGTACATGTACATTCAAAGTCCAATATTTTAAAAGTATGGAACTACTAATTGCAAGAGAGGACCCAATAGTTGAACAAAATATGCCTATTACATTCAAAAAGCAACAAATCATATGATGCCACATTGACACACTAAAAAATATGACTTAATGCACCACTATTGGTCTAACTTTTTTTGGGGGTCTATTATGACCCCTCAACAAAAAACATGTTGATGACACCTTTTCTCTCGGTCTATGTGGGTGAAACGAAATATTGAATTGTCCACGTCCCTGGCGGAGATATAATTTTTTAATGTCATTGTTGCATGTTCATTGCTATGTCGACCCATAAAATTAGGGTGCACCAGTATTAGACCCTCTCCCCTAGATACCACACTAATAAGTTCACAACTCATCGAGATTAGTGGTCATATTGATATAGGTTAGAACTAGTGAAAACTACTTTATGAACTATGGTGCTTCAACACATTTTTTCTCACCTCCATGCCAATTTGACTATTCAACATTGTTGGGAGGAGACTAAAATGGCACAAATTTCCTTACCCAAAATATTGTATATGTGGGAAAGAATACACGCAAGGTGAGCTTAAAGAAACGACTCTATCCATGACAACTTCCACATTTGAAAATACGAACGCCAGATTGCTACGCGTACCAGAAGCAATGAACTTTGACAAGGTATTATGGTGGTGACACTTTTGGAATTCATAATCCACTGGCCGTCTATGTAAATGAATTCGCACCTTACACGTCTACGAATTTGAGTTTAATATTACACAAACTATTAATACATCCTTAAACCAGATTTGGATTCACATACTTCTTCTTCCTCCTCCTGCTAATATGTTGTTATCTCTATCTTTATTGTAAATCAATTAACAACGACGACGTCAAAACAAGATTAGAAGCTTCCTTTGTTTGGTTTGACTGATAATGAGATTGTGAGTGGCTTCCTTAGAATTTTTCAATATCCTCCAGCCTTTGTCTTACCAAATAGTTGTACAACTCGTTTTTGTTGAATTCTCTACACCAACAGTAGAATGAAATTTCTTCCAAATAGCAATAGAGATCTCACGTGGAGCGAAAAAGTAGCTGTTAGGGATAAACTTCAACAAAAGATATTAATTTTCAGCAAGCAAAATATTTCAAACTTAGGATTTTCAATATCCTCCCTTCGAGAGAAAATCTAACCATAATATATACTCATAATATATGTCATTATTAAATAATTTGGAATACCATCCAAATCTTAAGAATAAAAATAAATTAACAAATAATTAATTAAAACTGACTTTTGACTTTTAACCTTTATATAAGATGAAATAAAATAAATTAATAGTATATAATCTATATTATAACTTATTTATGCCTTATGAATCTCCATTAACCATGCTTGCACAGATCATCAAGCATCAATTTGTGGGCCTATAAGGGAGGGCAATATGTATAATGACACCTAAATTTCTCATGCCAAATTAGAAAAAAATTGTTTTGCACCTAAATATGCTTTAGAGGGGTCCACATGTACCCATAGGCATTTGAAATTCTTCCTAGTTGTAATTGTTTTGAGAGCATTGTTGATATTCTTATTCATACTTGGAAGTAGGTGTTGACCCCTATTTAAACAATAGAGTATTGAGTCAAAGATGTGACTAGGGTTTACATGTTACATGGGGAGCACAAAAGCCTACAAGAGGGGAGTATGGATGAAACTAGAAGTCTAGGAACAATTTACAGTTAATGGGAAAGGGCCAAAAGTTTGTGAAGGATGTGTATGGCAAAGTGATAGAGTTGGGGCACACTTAGAAAATTTAAAAGGAAAGTTTTTTTTTCCAAGTATTAGTTATTAGGGTTTGAGGGTTTAAGAACAATTTATAGTTACTACAAATCTGCATGGAATCTTTAATGGTCTATAGGATAAAGAAGTGGAAGGTGGAGAGCAAGTTGAAATTTATAACATTTATAGGGATCATGAAAAGTCCACAAAGAGAAAAACATACATGGAAAATGGAGGTAGGGAAGCCATCTGTGCTAATTGTTTTAGTATCCTTACTTCGTCTTCTAAGAAAAATCTACTTTGCTCTCTTTCCTTTCCTTGTTCTTTCTTAATGATTTTCCTAGCCTGTTCTAGGATTTGGTCATGTTGTTGCTTGGTGGGGTGGAAATTTTCTTCCCCTTTTGAGCTCTCTTCTTCTACTAGTATCGTGTCTTGTTTTCTAGTATTTGTACCCTATCTAGTGACTACTGTTTCTTTACCCTTTTTTGTTGTTCTAGGGTCATTGTGATATTCATCTCCGGTGCTATTTCCCTTTGTGGTATATCCTTCATCCCTTCTTGCCTTCCAACATCTCCTTGTTTCTTCTTCTGGATTATTGGGTACCTTTCGAAGAAATCTCTCTCCTTTGTTTGTATTGGAGTTTTTTGGTTCATCTATTTGAGTTTACAGTGATGTGCTTGTGTGGGGGGGAAAATTTGAGAGCATGAACAAGATAAATATAATGAAATAGAAACTAATTTCTAATAAAAAACAACAATCTAGATCTATTCCTTCACTCATGAAATGAAACTATAAAGCTAATGAATTCAAGAATGTTATTGAAAGAAGACAATAAACATGAACTCAAAACAATACAATCTTACCATCTCGTTTTAGAGTGTATTCACAAGATGTTGGGTTGTTCATATATCACTGTGAAGCCTCGATTGTTGCATGCGAGAGCTTTGAAGAATGATGTGTGTGTTGATCGAAGAAATGTGTTGAAGCATTGTCAATGTTGGTTACGATCTCAACAGTACTTCATTGTGCAAGATAAGTTGATCCTTCAATCCTTTTTTGAGAGGAAAGAGGTTTGTTATATAGAATTTGTGATTTGAAATGGACTATCAGGATTGCGTAGTAGAATATCTTGATCGATGGTCGAAAGATGTTGAGAGGATTTAGACATGAATAATCTGTGGAAAATAGATTACATGATTAGTGTGATTGAAGAAATAGATTCAATAATCTGTGGGATTGAGAAATAGTTTGATCAGTCAGGGATATAGATTGATCAATCAGGAATATAGATTGATAAGTCAGGAATAGATTGAAAATTCAGGGGATCGTAATTTGCTCAATCAGGAAAGTGGTTGAGAATGATTAATTAATTAATTGATTTAATTAATTAATTCTTCTTTGGAGTTGAACGTGTAAATCAAGTTTGACTTTTGCAAACAAAGTTGCATTAGTTTGATTTGATTTTTGATGATGATTTGAATAGTTTATTCAAATTATTCAAATTTGGAGGGAAAGCGGGTTAATTAAATTATTATGATTTAATTTAATTCAGTTGACTTAGGGGAATAAAGTGATTTAGCGATGTAATTAAATAATTGGTGTTATTTAACTTAATTAGGAGGAATAACGTTAGATTAAGACTTTATTGAATAAATAAAATTTATTTAATTGGTTGAAATTGATGAAACGTGAATTAAATAAATAATGTTCTATTAAATTCAATTAATAGCAGAAATAGGGTTTTAGGACCTTATTAAATAAATGGAATTTATTTAATTAGTCAAAAATGATGAAAAAGTGAATTAATTAAATAATATCGTATTATTCAATTAATAGAGGAATTTAGGGTTTTTGATCTATAATTGATGTGAAATGCAGTGATATTTGATGATAATGATGTTGATGATACAAAAATGTCATTTAGTATGTGTGATAAGTGTTAGGTCAATTTTACATGTGTACATTTTTCCCCTCTTTGAGACAAAGTACAGGTTGCTTTGTTTCAAAGATTCAATGTTAAGATCAAGATTTAAAAAAAAAATATTCCCCACTGTGGCCCGACAATTAGTAGAATGATGGTAGGATTTTGTGTTGCCCCCTCGAGAGGTTGGCTGAATTTTTTTATTTTGAGGTCAGGCTCACAACACTGTTCTATTTCAGTTTCGATGTGTAGAGGACGAAATATTAAGTATATAGGTCTTTTGTTGCCCATTCAAATGTTCCCGAGAACTTTGAATTTGAACGTAGGAAGGTTCCTAAGTAAAAATTAGGGTTTTGTAGGTAAATTAGGCTTTTGAGAGTTAAAATAGGTAATTAGAGTTCTAATTACTTCATTTGCACTTTGAGCCTATAGAGAATTCTTGCCTCTGGATTTCTCATTTTGTTAGTTGTCGAGGAACTATGGTGTTGATTCAGGGAGCCTCACATCATGTAGATGCGGTTCAAGAGTATGGACGGCCCATAAGCGTCAGTGCCCCAATATGTACCCTCTCGATTCTTGTTTTCATCTTTCTGTGTTTTCATAATTAATGCATGAAGTTAAACTAGTCAATAGCATAGGATTTAGGGTTTTAGTGCTTTTAAATCAATTCAATGCTTTTGCCATTTTGAAAAGCTCGCTTTTGACATACTTTTGCCCACTTGATTTCATTTTGTGCCTTTGACGTACTTTTTTGCTTTTGCAATTCACTTTTGCTATAAATTTGTGCTTTTGTTTGCTCTTCCTCGTTTTGATCACTTTTTGATAAACTTGCACCCTTGCCGAAATTTTGCGCTTTTGACTTTTGCGCTCTTGCTATTCCTCATCGCTTTTGCCTAAATTTCCTCGCATTTGCCTATTTTCTTTGCTTTTTCCAAAAACTTCATTGCCTTTGCTACAATTTTTTTGCTTTTTACTTTTTGGAACCCTAAGTTAGTTTATTTATTGTTTTCATTTCATTTTACGTGTTCAAAGTGAATCCTTGACATTGTGGGTTGAATGATTGTAGGTGGTCCTTAAACCATTGCAGTCAAGGGAGTGATGATCCCGAGATCCATTCGATTTGATTGTTGGTTTTGATGTATTAGAGCAAGATTTTCTAGATGCCATCGAGATACGTCACATTTGTTACATGCCTCCCATCTGATGTCACACTGCGATGATGATCGAACTCATGGAGCGGTGGCATTCAAAGACTTCTTCATTCCATTTACCTACAGGGGAGGCCACTATTACTCTCGAGGATGTGTGGAGGATCCTTTGCATACCCATGCACGAAGAGTTGGTTACATATCATGTTCAACGGGGTACGCGCGCTATGCGGCGTGTGCTTGGTGTGAGACGTTTGGAGGTTCGTCAGTTTGAGATAGATTTATCTGATTTTGTTGGTTGTATTGATCGTATTTCTCTTATTCTTTGTGGTTTGGTTTCAGGGCTGGTTGTT
>VDFB02262493.1:0-26740 GCA_007258455.2 Sequoia sempervirens
CTCTCCCTCTCTCTCAGGTTTCTTCTTCCCACCCTACCTAGACAACTCTCTCACTCCCTCTCTCTCTAAGCTCTCTCCCTCCCTATATCCCTTCCTCTCTCAAGTCTCTCCCTTTGTCTATCCCTCCCACCCTACCTAGATCTAATTCTCTCTTTTTCTCCCTCTCCCCCTCTCAAGTCTCTCCCTCCCACCAAGTACCCAGATAACTCAATCTCTCACTCCCCCTCTCTCTATCTCTCTCTATATATAATAATGTAGTATATAATATATATAGTATATAATAAATAATATATAGCATATAATATAATATACTATATTTATATATGTAGTATATAGTATATAAAATATATGTAGTATATAATATAATATAATATTTAATATTTAATAATATATAATATAATAATATAATATAATATAATATATTTTATCTAGAATCTTATTGCTAACAATTAATTACATCGTAATTCCTCTACATCTCTTATCACATGACACTTATTATGAATCCTCATTTTCTTTGAACATGCTTTGAGTTGACTTCTTACTAGTTACTTTTCTAGCTTCTTTTTCCACATTGTCTTCTCTTATTTGACCTTTCCTCTCATTCACTACCAACTAAGTTTGTCATCATTAATACTAATTTATTCATTTTTCTTGTCACCTAAGGATTATTTCTCCTCTTTTCTCTCTTATCAATGCCAACAACTAAATCTAACATCCCTTTTGACACTCTACTATGCCACTCATTTATTAGATCTATTGCTCAAAAAACATTATCATAACCACCTCAAATACCATTAAGTTTCATATGATGGAACACGATACCTCCCTCTACTTTGTGTGGCTCTTCACATCACTTACATATTACACACATAAAAACCAACACTTCAAGATATCAAATGTAATAAAAGAAAAAATATAGCATTCATTTGAATTAATTACAATATCATCATCATTATAAATTTATATAAGGTTCCACATAAGAGGTATATTTCATAATATTCCTCATGCATTCATATTCATACATAATATAAATTTAATAAAACATAAAAAATGATAATTGAATTATCATAGTTGAGACATTTAAATATCATATAGATAATTCACTTATCACCAAAATGTTTAATCAAGGTCTTTAGAGTTAAAACTAATCTAGGCATAATACTCTAACCAAGCTAATTCAAACAAAGTTGTGGGATTTTATATTGTGACACACTCCTCCCCTTTACAAAAATATACCCAAAGTTCAACTTAAAATAGTTTTATGTATTAAATATTTCATTTCCCCATGTCACAAATTGATGTTGCATTTCTCCCATTGCACCTTGACTTGATTAACTAATCATTGTCAAAGATAAAGTGTTTTATAACAAAATATATATTTATGAATTGATTCCCCCTAAAAAAAAATTCTTCACTCATCTACATATATGACTAATAAATTATATATGTTGGATCTATACCATACTTAGACAACAAGAATACATGAAACAAATTGTGTATCCTACTCATACTAGGTAGAAATACAAGTTTATGGGCTACTCGGAAAATTTGTTCTAGAATCTTAAAAGGCAACACAAATTTATTTAGGGGATAAATTAGAGTTATTAAACAATCTCTTCAATCATTTATACAAGCTAACTCTTAAGAATGTTTTATCTCCTACAATAAAAGTTCTATATATAGGTTTAGTTTTTATCTCCTACAATAAAAGTTCTATATTTGGGTTTAGGTAAATTCATTGTTAGCAATTCATTGTCAACAATTCATCATCGTGACATATTCATCGTGTATACAACTCACCACCAGTAATTTATCACTGTGGTATATTCACCACGTATACCTTTTTTATACATTCAACAAAATCTCTATACTTTTTCCTTTATGGGTGCTCTTGGCCACTTAAATATTGAAAAATGTATACATGGTGAATATACCACAATGATGAATTGCTAGAGGTGAATTGTATACACGATGAATATGTCACGGTGATGAATTGTTGGTGGTGAATTGTTGGAAATGAATTATTAGTAGTAAATTATTGATGGTGAATTGTTAGACGATGAATTTTTCCTAGAGCCATATGTGTGTGTGAGAGACTCTTATATATGTCTTGCACTTCCTTCAATATCTAGCATTTCAATATAACTTGATCCTCCTTTTATTGAGTCATATATGATATATAACAATAATGAAATCCTCCTCCAAATAAATTTAAAGGTGTTCTAAATGCTCTCACATATAATGCTTCATATGGTGTAATACCCAATAAATTATGATAACTATAATTGTAAGAAAAATCCACTAGAGAAAATTAGTTCTCCCTCTACACTTGTTTAACCACCAAATACATCCTTATAGTGTCCTCTAAAACATGGTTAACTTGCTTTAATTTGCTTATCCATATTTAATTGACATGTGGTACTCAAACTAAGTTTGATTCTAAGTAGTGACTAGAAATTATTCAAAAATTGTGAATTGCAAGATGAATCTTAATTTGTAATGATATTTTGTCCTACTCCATTCAATCATAGTTTATTTAACATATAATCTAGTTATCACTTCTACATCAACTATTTGTCTCATGGATGAAAATGAAAATGAAAATGTGAAACCTTTATAAGTTTGTCTACCACTATAAATATTGCATTATGTAAAACACTCTTACTAAATATTCATGCTTTACATTAATGAGTTAACACTACAAACATTTAACTGCATACTTAGTAATCTCTTTCTGTATTTTTGACTAAAATAATATTTTATTTAAATCTACATACAAATTATTTTCATCTGGATGCACTAAATATAAAACTCTATGCATTTCCACATGAATAAAATAAAATGTTATATTTCCAACTAAAATCATCACATTAGTCAAGTATCACTTAATTGAACAAGTTAAACGATCATGAATCAAGTGTTACTTGATATCAATGCGTGTTCCTTAGTTTAGATATAGTAAGGCATGTTATGCCTTCTCAACCCTTTAAGTTCATTTCATTATGTATGAAAACATATAATTATGCCCCTTACACAACTATTTGTTTTTTCAAACTTTCATCCAATATTACTTGACTCATTATTTCAAAAATTTAGGACTAATGTATTGCAATCATTTTTCCTAGTTTTTTATCCTCTTTGTATTTATATGATTTCTGTAGGAAATTATATAGTTTGAAACTACATACTTAAATGTTAAGGTATATTTGCAAATTTTAAACAAGATTTTAATTGCTAATTGAAGTAGATAAAGATAGTCATATTATTTTCTATTGAATTGGTCTATATTTCTAAGTTGAAAATAATTTGCTTCTTCGTCAAGTAAAAATAGTTCATCATTAATAAAAAAATAGTGATTATTATAATCTCTAAAAACATTGCACATCCTGCACTAGATGTAAATTTATATAACTCTATTAAATTGAGAGATCAAAAACTATCGTAACCTCCTCTTGGTGTAACTTGCATGTAATGATATTAATGTACATTTTTTAATGAGTAGATTTTTGTTGTGCTATATTTATGACTTAATGGGTTATTGGATGATAAAATTACCTACAAATTTGTAGGTCTATTTAATTTTAGTATTTGATTTATATATTGAATTATTTAATGGTGTAATTATAATTTTACTCTATCATGTTTTGATAAAATAAAATATTGTTGATGTTTTGTTCTTGTTTACTATGAGGTATATATTCTTAACACTATTAAGGGTGTAGGGATACATTTTGACTAGGTTTATTATGAAAAATCCATTTGGATAATATGTATATTAGGCATCTGAGACATAAACATGATGTACTTGTATTATAATTTATTATCAATTAGGTTTGGTTCATTTTTATGTTATGATTTGCAATCAAAGTTGCATTACCTTTATAATTTATTTTTCATTTTCCATATTATGTTCATAGCTTTGTAAGTTGTGGTTGGTTGACCATGTGTGGGGTGGAGGCCCTATGACATATGGTCTTTATTTGATTTCATTTCTTTAGAAAGGTTGTTATCTTGTTGAAAGTTCTTATATGTTATATGACATTGTTATTATTATTTATTTTTAACATTTTAATTTTGGTGTTGTTGGCTTTGCCAACCTTGGTGGGACTAGAAAAAAGGTGAGAGTACCCACCACTATCATGAGAATTTAAAACAAAGGAACAAAATTAATTTTTTTCTTGGATTCTCAAGGTTGGTGAAGGAAATCTCTCAAAAAATTTGGAGAGAGAGATTTGTTCATTTTTCATTTTAGAGTTTTCTCGAGATAGTTTTGGTTTTTACTTTGTATGTAATGGAGAGGCTAGGAATATTGTCCTTTAATGGGGAGTGTGGCGTAACTTTGGACTAGAGTTTTGAAGTATAGTGGATTTTTAAAAAAATAAGGAAAAAGAAGATACATATGAGAGTTATGGGGGAATAGGTGGTAGAAATAGGGAGGAGCAAGAAAACTAGATTAATTTATTAGATAGATAAGAAAAATAATTTTGGTTCCTTAATGAGAAGGGTACTTGTAATTAATGAGAAGGGTACTTGTAAGTTGGAAAAAAATTCTCTATTATGATTTGGTTTTCTTCTTTATTCTCATGTGCTAATATGTTATTCATGGTTAATTTTATTGGTAATTGTGCTTGATTAAGACTATATTTGTTGTGTCTTTATTTCAAGAAGCTATGCAATTGTTGGATTCTTTTCTTTTGAATGGGTATAACTATAATGAAGTCAACCTTCTTTTTTTTGTTTAAACAAACCTTCCCATTTTGAGGAATATAAAATTTTACGATATATTTTAGTTGTCTTTGAGAAACTCAACTGTGAATAATGTGGTGGTTGTGTTATTATGTGGTTAATAATTTATTATAATGATTGAGTTGTTGTAATGACCACGAATGCGATTTTTGGTTTGTCTTGGTATATTTTTCTTCAAAGTTTTTAGTTTATTTTTTTATGAATTGTGGTTATGAGTTTTAAAGTTTTGGATGACATGTTACCCTTATCATCACAAAATCATGAGAGGGTTTAGTGGTGCACAAAATTAGCATGTGTTATGGTAATGAACTCAAGAGTGTAGTGGTTAATATTTATTATATACAAGATCCTAATGGAGTTAGATTTTCTATTATTGAGTGTGGGTTAATGGGTTGTGTTGATGGAAAAATTAACACATGCAAAACAAGCAAAAATAATATCTCTTACATGTCCCAAAAAAGATAATCAATCTTGAAATCAATTACCTTCCAAGGTCCTAGGAGTTGGGTCACAACTACGTTGTCCTACAAAGTGGTCTATATGGCTGAAATGTTCAAGGGGCCTGCTGGTATTCTATCACAAACTGACGTATTTCTACTACTTAACTCTATCTAACCGCAAATCAAATAAATATCAAAATATGTAGCAAGGTATGCAAGAGAGATAGAATACATATTAATCAGATTAACCATATTCATTATCCTTCAAAGAAACGTTTTAGAAAACTGTAGAATAAACAAACTTGTATTAAACACAGTTATATCTACTTACAGTGTTAAATTTAAGAGGCATGTTTCATTCCGTTCATTATAATTAGAACCCATTACAAATCAACTTACTTCTTTGAAGAATTATAAACCAAAGATAAAAAGATAAATACAATTCAAATGTGAGTCATTCCAAAGAAGACTAAATCTGACCGATTTTTATTGAATTTGTTTATGCAACAACTTTAAATATCTAGCAGAACTTCACTAGTGCACATGTCCAAGCTTCTTCAAACTAAATCTTCTTAAAGACTAATGCAAAAAATGAAAAAAAAATAGAAAAATCTAGAAAATCCTATTTTATTGGACCACAAGTCTTATCTTCAACGTTTGGACCCTAAGAATGAGAGGGGATTTACAATATATAGACAAGAAAGAATAAAAATCCTCCCAAAAGAGACGTACATCACATCCAATGTGCCCAACATGCAGATCCACAAATTCAAGAAAGTTCATAACTGAACTTCAATTGTCTTGATACAAAGTTGATTTTCTAGAAAACCAACACCAACGCACTACCGTGTCTATTAGTTAACTCCAGTCCCAAAACTGTGTTCCCCTATCCTAGGAGACAAGTCACCAAAACAACATCTACATTGTTTGACTAGTCAAAATAAATAATTCCCTTTAAAAAATATTCAAAATTTACTCTTTTTTGCTGCTTATATTCCTCAAACTTGGTTGACACTTGGGCAAGTGCTTCCATATCGAGGCCATCTACCCACTCCATTTTGAATTTAGATTTCTCAAAACTGGTAGAGGTTGTAGCTATACACCTCTCTAACTATCGGATTTCATTTTTAACCCACCTAACATCAGCTTTGGTGTTCATTAACTTATCCAAAATAGTCTCCTCTTCCCCATTTTCAAAATTAATCTCTTTTTCCTTGATTTTGTTTTCCATGTATCTTTAATTACTTGGAGAGTGTCTAACTTGTGATTGCTAGGCAACATGAGATCAAGGTTGATGATGGTGATGATGAAACTCTTAAAACAAGAATAATCTTGATATAAATCCTTATGTAACTTAAGAAAACTTAATCTATGTTCCATAATGAGTTCCATTTTGAAAGATAGTGTTAATACATTTACTAACAAAACTAATGTCTTCATCTCCTAAAATTGCAGGTTGCTTCAATTCCTCTGGACTAACCTTGTTTAGTTCTTGGAGCTGCTTTAGATCTATCTTATACTTTTCATCTTCATCTCTCAAATTATCTATGTATTTTTGTAGTTGCTCTTCTAGAGTGCAGGCCTTTTCATATTGTTGATATCCAAATATCAAAATTTATTCAATTTCTCTCTTGTATTTCTCAATCCATCTATCAAAAATATGAAATTTCTTCTTCATCTCATTAAGTTCATCTACCTCTTTTCTTCTCATTGGTAGTAGAGCTTCTGATGAATAAGATTGCTTTGAAATAGGAGAAGTGAGACCCTTGAGGAATACCCTCATCTGATCTATTTGAGCCTTAAGCTTATCCTTTGTCTGTTTGTCTTTGCTCATCATATCTTTCACTAATTCCACCACCAAATCTAAGGATAATATTTTATCTCTCCTTGTTTGCTTCCCCAAGTTAATAGTTGACAACTGATAGTTGGATGCTTATAATTCCCTTTCATCGTTATCAACAAGTGGGGTGGCAACTTTTGCAATTATCTCCCCAACTTCATTAAGTATAGTGGTGTGAAAAGTCCTTGGCTTCTTCCTTAGTTTAGCTTTTTCCACTTCAACCACCATATCTTGCCAACGTAATGGTTGGATGACCACTTGTTGCCTCTTCTCAAGATTTAACTTCAAACAAGTTGGATCTCCCGAAGAGGTAGAGACTTGTTGTTCTTCTATAGGAGTTTCCTTGGATTGATCCTTTGTCAACTCTTTAGTGCTTGTGACCTTTTTGGAGGAAGCTTTGTCCTTCTCTGCTTGTCTTTACACACTCTCTATGAGCTCTTGTTGTTCTTCTGTAGTAATCACATGCTCTTCATCCTCCTCTTTCTCATCTTCATGCTCAGGTTAATCTTCTCGGAGTTCATGTGCTTCTCGACCTTGATTAGGTCTTACTTCTCAAAAGCTATATCTTATGCCCTCCTTTGTTCCTCAAAATGTGTCAACCTCTTGAACTAGCTTTGTACGTCCTTAGTGGCGATGGTAGGCTCTATTGCTATTGTATCTTTGGTGGGAAGAACTTAAGCAATTAGCATTACTCCATAATGGGATCAGTCTCTATAGTGCCTTGAGAAAATTTATTTTCCTTTCTTCTTTGTGTCTTATATTCATTGGGTATTGAGGAAGATCCCTTACTACCTAACTATTTCTTCCTCTTAGAAGGGCATTCATTTCCCTAAAAGTTCTTTATTCTAAGTTCCATCCATGTATTGCTTCTATCAACTACCTTCTCAGAAATCTCATCAATGGATGGATCTTCTCTCTCTAACCAATCAATGGGGTCCAAATTCTTTGTGTCCACCTTGCCAATATCATACATCAAGTCTAATTTTTGCCCATCATTAGAAAATCCTTCAAGAATATCACCTCTTATATCAAATTACTTCATTTGGAAGATGGTTAGTTTATCATAGCTTCTCTTTCTCACCTTGAAGTCATCTTGGAGGTTTTCCTAGAAGTCTTCAATGTTGGGTGTATGACATGGGAACATAGAAGCACTAAGGGCCTTCATCTTACCCTTTGGATCAAAATTGCCCCTCAGAATATACTGCTTAAGATTGAGGGTATGCAATTCCTCCATGGATGTCTTGGTAGCTACAATGGATGGGCATGAATAATGTCCCAATTGGAAAGGGTATTTCAACCCTGTCTTATGCTTACTTGAGAAATTCAAGTGCACCTCCATCACTTGCCTTGCAAATTCAATCAAAATCAACCTGTTGCTGCAATACCTTGGTAACAAAAATGGTGCCTTGTCAAACCCAAAAATTATGATATATGTGGACTTGGGGAAATGGATAAACCATTGACCCCATTCACTTACCAAGGCCATAACATCCTTGCTCAATCTGAAACCCACATCCCATGTCAATTGATTAATGATCGGGTACATAAATGCAACAGTTACCCTCTTAAAATGATTTTCTGCCTCTTTTAATTCTAGTTGGGCGTAAAAATCATAAATCTTACTTTCTCCTAGGGCCTCCCCTCTAATTCCTTTAGTAGTCAATCCTGGGAAGTTTCCCACTCTGGCTGCCAGACAGATATGTACTTGAGGTCATGAAAAACTGCTTGGTGTCTTTGATAGTGGTTATTTGAGAATGAATTGTGTCTGAGACAATTTGTCCCCAGTCCAAGAATACTTCTCCCTTCAGAATGATGTTGATGAAGTTGAACATCCAAGTTTCATAGGTCCTGACCTCTTCTTTACCCAAGGGTCTGGACAACAAAGTGATAATGTCTCCAATTTTAAAATAGAATTATAACCTCACAAGCTTTTATGGCATCTTAGCCACTGACTTCCTCTCTATCCTTAACCATTTCATATTCAAGTGTTTGAAGTTCTCACTAATTTCCTTCTGATACTCTTTAATAGCCTCTTCTTTTGTAGTCATTTTCAGATTGGAGTAGGTAGGAAAATCAAACACTTCTCTAATCATGTGGGGAGAAAGATTGATGATTTTGATGCCTAGAGCATCATAGCATTTTCTTTGGACAGGGTTGTATGATGTTGTTGCTAGGATGAGCTCTAAACACTAAACTGCCATTGGAAATGAAGCCACATGAGCCAACCTGAAATTGGCTATCTTCTAAGCCCTAGGGGAAGCTTCTATAGAGAAAGTCTCTTCCTTAAATGCCTCCATATTTATGTGCCCAAGCTTGGTGTCTGTAATTTTCATAACTGGTGAATTTGGAGATACTAGGGACTCCCTAGAATTTGTACTTCATCGTTAGAGGCAATTTATCAGCCTTGGTTCTCTTAGCCTTTAGTTCTCTAGGGACACCCTCTGCACTTGAATCCTCGTGTGAAATAAACATCTAGATAACCTAAGATGAAGAGAAAAAAAATTATGTAAGAATCCTTTGAAGATCCAATGGGAGAACTTGGCTCAAAAAGAAATTTTAAAATTTTGTCTTATTGGGTTTTAACCCTGCATGAACCTCTATATTCTTATCTAATTTGAGCCAATGACGAGAATCGGGATTAAAAATGGACTTGGGACCTTTCCTTGAAAATTCTAATTGGGACTTGAAACCTCGATGGAACAATGCATTCATTAATTGGGAGTCGGGTTTGGGTTTGGCTTTTGGATTTGGACTCCTTTCAAAAATGTCCGATCAAGAATCATAACTTTGGTTGGGCATGACCCTTTTGAAGATCAATGCCTGAAATGGACACTAGACCCTAACCCTAACATGTCCATTTGGGTTTTGAAAACTCGAATGACCTCTTCATTTATCATGGTCCAATCGAGACTCAAAGTCCTGAACAGATCTTGATGTATCAATGTCGGGTTTGGGGTGCATATTGGTTTTGGCCCAATAGTATGATCTGATCAAGATTTGAAATCCTAAATGGACATGATGGATATGCCTTCAGGGATTTGAAAACCCAAAGGACTAAATGCCTTAAATCATGTTCCAAGGTTGAGTGATAGTGCTCATCGAGAACTAAGACCCAGAACAGACTTTGGTCCTGATCTTAGGAATGTACCATCAGGAATATGAATCCCGAATGAACCTGGCTTGCAGGGATCAGGATCAGGAATGGGTCAAGGATTCTGGCTTTCCACAAATGCATCCCTTTTGAGTTTTAAACTTCAAAAGGTCATGAAGGAAACTTAGTCAAAAAGGTTAAATGACTTAAAAAAAGGTACTCCATGGGGATTGAGATAAAAAATGGATCCCAAGAGGTAGAGCATTACCCAAGCACTTTTCCTCCAACCACGGGCTTAGCGGTCCCCCATACACCTTCCTAACTGGAAGTGGCCCTACCCTTCAATGAAGAGTTTGGTATGGAAACCTCTAGTAATGCCTATCTAAGTATCTGGTGTTGTCTTACATAACAAGTATGGTCATACAACTATGGATACCCTCCAACCATGCATGACACTACTAACTAGCTATGCAAACTCAAATCACAGTGAATGGACAAAGTGTAAGAAATGACTTTCACACCTACTTTGGCCAAAGTTTTGATATATATAATCAATCCACTTTCTAAGAAGTGGTGTCGTAACTTCACCCACCTCTAACTTGACTTGGAAACCCTATTGACCTGTGATTAACTCTTCTCTTGGTTTTCCCCCATTGTTAACTATCATAAACAAGCTCTCTTTCAAAAGTAATGACACACAAATGTCTAATTAATCAACCAAATAGGTTTGACTCAAATCTCTTTAACACCCTGTTACATCCTTGTAACAATCTAGGTCTAACAACTACCTCTTATTCAAGTTTTTTCTTACTAAGTCGGTAACTGACTTGACTGGTTATCTTCTTTTGACTAGAGTACCCAAGTTATTCTCTTGCAATATTTAGGGTCTAGGAAAATACCTCTTACTCAAGTCCTTAGTTTTAATTACAAGAGTAACTACTCCCTTATTTCATAGACAATTAGTTAATACTGATGACATGATGTCATCGACTAGACACACCTAGTCTCAATCTAAAGTATTAACAATATGTCTCTATGTATAATAATCTAGTATTAAGCTTGAATTGAATATTACTTCTTTGTGGGTGAGTGTAGGATCATGGGGGTCCAAAAAGTGGTGATATGACAAAAAAGTGGATGATGAATTCTTTTTTTAATCCGAATATGATGAAATGAAAAGATTTTATTGAGAAAAATTTCAACTTTCTGCCAATATAAGATATGCCTTATTTGGAATTAAATCCATAATTATGATTGATTTTCTACATGCATTCTAACTAAATTCCTGATTTATTGGATGATTGAAAAATGTTTATAATTCTTAAACAATTTAACATTTTTTGAATCCGAAAGATGTGACACATTCTATGCTTCCCATACTACAGGATAAAAAAAATGTTAGAGTAAATGCATATTTACTTAAGTTTTAACTTAGGCACATAGTTTGCATTTAATAGGGTATTTAGTTTTGTATTCCTGTATTCCCATATTGGGTGGTTGCACACTCGTTTGGCATTTTTTCATGGATTTATAAGCCTATAACATTGTGTACATTAATCATCTCATATTCAACATACATTTCTCTTCGGTGAAAGAGCATTGGCTTCTCTTGTTTCTGAAGGTGTCTGTGAAATTGGTATTTCCTGGGAATTTGTTGCTCTATCATGTTATCAGGGCCTCCCAATTTACAGTATCTTCCCTGAGAGTTTTTTTTAAGAGTTGGCTAGAGATCATTTTTTATTCGGCATTTGAATTTTTTTTAAATTTTCAAAATTGCCTCATTCTTTCGATTATCTTATTCTCTGTGTGGCGCATCTAGAGGTTCATGATTTCTCTGGTGGCAGCGAATTGCAGAGAAGAGGCCAATTTATTTCTCCTATGGTTGCGTTTCAAATTTGGAAGTGAGAGGCCTGGTTTTTGTTGGTGGGTGTGATTCATTTTTGTTTGGCAACGATCTAGAGGTAGCGTGATCTTTTTGCCTGCATTGAGGCTGATTTATCTCTGAGAGGGCCCAATTTCTTGTCATTGTTGGGCACAATTTACCTAGTTGAAAGGTTGTGTTTGAAGTTGAAGGAGGCCGCATTTTTTCTTCACCAGAGGCACTGGAACCTTCCTGAGCCGAAATTCAAACTTCTGCTATGATTTTTTTCTCAGTTGGGAAGCATTTGAAGGAGGCATGATTTCCTCAGGCGTTCGATTTTGTTGGCTACCTTTATTCTTGGCTGGGCACGTAGGCGTTTCTTTCTGTTTCAAACTTTATATTTATAAAGTTGCTATTGGAATATCCTAGGGTTTCCATGATTTACTAGGCGTGAGTTTTACTCTTTACCAGAGTTTTTTTGCTTGGGCGTGCTAAATTTACATTATTTTTTTTACCCTGGTTGGGACTTTAATCCCATATTCACTAGGTGGACTCCTTTTTGTCTATTTAAATAACTTGACACCAATCATGATGGTGTGAGCAAAGGCTCACGGTGGTTTGGTAAAGGCTCTCGCGTGTAGAAGTGGTGACTGCTTGGGATGTTTCATGGTGGATTTTGTGCTTAACATTCACATTGAAATCTAGCAGTGGCCCCCCCTAATATTTTGTTAAAAATTAGGTTTGATTAAATTTTGGAAGAAGTTATTATACTTTGAAGACATTATCTCTCTATTTTTTTGAAGAATTAATGAGTTTTCTTTTGGAGAAAGGGAATTATTGGCAATGGGGTGATGTTGTTATCACCCATCTTCGTAAGGATAAACTATTTTGTGGAGAGAATCTATTGCCATATTTGCATGATGATGTTCTTGTTCTAGATACATGTAGTAACTATACCATTTGGAAAGCATTTAGGGCTAGAGTCTTTGAAGTCATTTTTGAGCATATAAATGATGAAGATCTTTTGGACTCACTTTGTCTTTTTGAGAGTCCTTATGCTCTTTGGACTTACCTTCAAGAATCATATGGAGATTCTGATACTCCTCCATCTCTCGATGACTCTCCTTCTAATACTAGTGTGTCTTGTTATTCTTCAGAGAAGATAAACCATGCTTGTGATCCTTTGGAGATAGTTCAGACTTCAGATGAAGTTGTAGTTACTTCAGAGGTTATTGATTCTTTGTCAGATATAGTTGATCCACCTTCATCATGTACTTCCATCATTCCTGATCAACATGATTATGATTGTCTTCCTGATTGGGATCCTTATTTGTTGGACATTGGTTCATTGTTCTTGGAATCTCATATTTCAGATTTGAAGGACAAATTTGAGGGTATATCCCTCCTATTTGATGATAGTTGTGGCACAACTGTTGTCACCTCATTTCAATCTCTGGATAGTGTTCAGGATCAATTTCCAATGGTACCTTGTTTGTCACCTTCTGTTGTGATTGGGCATGTTCCTGATTGGTTTGTGGCATCTTTTTCCAAGGTCTTGGTGACACATGAGCAGATTTCAAATACACCATCATACATTTTCATGCTTCTTTTGGAAGCATACCTGCATTTGTATTTGGTTTTGTTTCTTCTGAAAGGGAGACAAGTTGTTTGTTGACACTGGATCAAGTTTTGTCTTTAGGCACTTACCATTTTTGTAGGTGATTACACATTGTGGGGGGGCTATATAGTCTCTCTCTTTCCCTCTTATGGGGGGGCCATTGATTGTATATATATGATGTATGTAGTCCTTGGGGGGTGTGACTGAGTCCTCCATCCATGCATCATTTTTGTTTTTCTTTTCTCTCTTTTGGAGAGGGGTTTTTTCCCACTGGATTTTTCTCCTTCTCTTCGCTTATGAGAGATTTCTTTTTTTGCATTGTACTTGGGTACCTAACATGGTTGTGTGGCCAGGACCCATATTGCATCTTCATTCATTCTCCCTAAGTTGCACTTAAGGGGGGGTGTTAGAGTAAATGCATATTTACTTACTTAAGTTTTAACTTAGGCACATAGTTTTCATTTAATAGGGTAATTAGTTTTTTATTCACGTATTCCCATATTGGGTGGTTGCACACCCGTTTGGCATTTTTTCATGGCTTTATAAGCCTGTAGCATTATGTACATTAATCATCTCATATTCAACATACATTTCTCTTCGGTGAAAGAGCATTGGCTTCTCTCATTTTTGAAGGTGTCTGTGAAATTGGTATTTCTTGGAAATTTGTTGCTCTATCAAAAAAAAAATATTTAATTTCATAATTTTTTGACCAAGTTATGGTGTTCAGACAAACAAGTTTTAATAAAAAAAATTATAACTATTATTTACTTGCAAAAAAATTACAAAAAAAATGCGACACATTTGGTCATGTGTCCTCTACTTATATTGAAAGTTTAATTTTCTTTTCTTTTTTGCTTGTACTTAGGTTGGTCAGACATACACCCGCTTTTTATTTTTTCTGGAAAATTTAATACTACTGCATTGAAATTTCAAATTTTCACCAAATAGATTTACTTTTTTCCAAAAAAGGACTAGTATCCTAGAAACTACATTCAATTTGCTACAAATTTTATACAAATTACATATTTTTCAAATTATGTTAATAACTTATTCAAATTTTTATGTCAAGTTGTCTAACTCTGTTTTTCTAAATTTTCATTGCCACTTAAGGGCTAGTTTGGACCCTCATGATCCTACACCGACCCTTGTATTAAGTTTCAAACTCTTTGTTGTCATACCTAATATAGCTTCGTCCTTCTAGGATGCCATAACGAATCTGGTTATTCATGACATTAAATATCATTTTATTTGATTCGATATTAAATATTATATTCATAGTAATGTCCAATAATAAGTCAATATATTAAGCTATTTCACTTTTGATAACTCAACTAAGAACCATTCGACCAATCTCCAGATTCCTCACAGTTCCTTCCAAGTTATCCTTCACACAATTTATATAAGGTACCTATGTATGTACATAGACATTCATATATCTTTTCCTTCAATATGACATATATATTCACATGTTTAAATGTATGATAATTTCATATCCAATCTAGAGAACATTTTCTACTTGAGAGGAGTTTGTGCTTCTGCACCTTAAATTCTCCTCGTATTATGGCTTTGGTTTGTCGAGACATAATGTCCTCTTCTTTAAGATTAAATTATCATGAATAGGTAATGATAATATAGACTCTTGGTCAAAATATAAAATAATATCATTCAATAGATAATAAGGATGTGTACGTGCTTCTAATACGTTTTCAAACCCTCTTGTTGAAATCAATATAAACTCATTTGAGCATTATAAATACAATACTGTATAATTGGGATAATATCATGTTACCCTCTTTCAATGATTTCTAGATTAGATCGTGTCAGAATTTTTGCATCAATGTTTCAGATCACACTTTGTGATCCATCATAAGGATGAAAGCAAAGAGTTGAAGGAGAAAAATGAAATGTTATAGATCAAGACAACCTAAAGAGAAAATGAATAAAGAAAGAGAGAGAAGGATGCACGAAGACCAAGAAGGACAAGACAAGGGAGAATAAAGAAATAAATGAAATTAAAGGCTAAAAGGAAAAAGAGGAAGAAATGACAATTAGAAGGCCAAAAAATGCAAAACACAAACCCAACTAGAAAAACAACTAAAAAAGACAAAGAATTACAAAAGAATGGGAAAAGGAATTAAAGAAAACATTTATAAATATAAATAAACTAAGATGGAAGAATGGCAACCAAATGCAAGAGCGCAAAATTACAACCTCAAAATCACAAGCAAATAAATAGATAAACAAAAAAATTGCACATGAACAAAACAAAGAGAAAAAAAAACAAAAAACACACTAAAAAAGAAATAACCAAAAAATAAAACAAGGCACAAAATTCAATCCAGAAGAATGAATAAACTTGAAAGAAAGCAAAGAAGAAAAAATTAAAAAAAGAATACATCAAAAGAGAGGAACAAGTACACAAACAATAGACAAAGGAGAAAAAAAAATACAATAAAACAATTAAAATAAAAATCAAATGGAAGAAAACACAAATAGAATATGTATATATGTATGTATACATATATACAACCGACTAAGAAAAGAACAAGCAAAAAACATAAAACCAAAAACAAACATTGCAATAAGAGGGGAACATGCCTAAATTGCAATTTCACAAAACACACAAAAAAGAAAGACAAGGAAACTTATAGGATGTAAACAATTACATATCTAAATACTAATACATAAACAAAGTGAATAAATTTTGTATATGTATTCACTTTGTTTATGTATATGTATTTGGATATGTATTTGTAAACAAAAAGGCAAACAATTACAAACAAGGATCTAACAAAGAATAACAAAAAAATAAAATAAAAGTTACACTTACATAAACAATTACATATCTAAATATAAATACATAAACACAGTGAATAACTTTGGTATGTATTCAGTTAGTTTATGTATTTGTGTTTAGATATGTATATGTTTATGTCTAACCAACTAAATACAATTATATAAACAAATACATGTCTAAATACAAATACATAAACAAAGTTCAATTAAATATATTCATTTTGTTTATGTATTTGTGCTTAGAGATTACATTGACCTTATCAATCAATATAGGGGAGAGGGTCCAATAGTGGTGCTGGTATCAATAGTTGTCATAGTACATGTACATTCAAAGCCCAATATTTTAAAAGTATGGAACTACTAATTGCAAGAGAGGACCCAATAGTTGAACAAAATATGCCTATTACATTCAAAAAGCAACAAATCATATGATGCCACATTGACACACTAAAAAATATGACTTAATGCACCACTATTGGTCTAACTTTTTTTGGGGGTCTATTATGACCCCTCAACAAAAAACATGTTGATGACACCTTTTCTCTCGGTCTATGTGGGTGAAACGAAATATTGAATTGTCCACGTCCCTGGCGGAGATATAATTTTTTAATGTCATTGTTGCATGTTCATTGCTATGTCGACCCATAAAATTAGGGTGCACCAGTATTAGACCCTCTCCCCTAGATACCACACTAATAAGTTCACAACTCATCGAGATTAGTGGTCATATTGATATAGGTTAGAACTAGTGAAAACTACTTTATGAACTATGGTGCTTCAACACATTTTTTCTCACCTCCATGCCAATTTGACTATTCAACATTGTTGGGAGGAGACTAAAATGGCACAAATTTCCTTACCCAAAATATTGTATATGTGGGAAAGAATACACGCAAGGTGAGCTTAAAGAAACGACTCTATCCATGACAACTTCCACATTTGAAAATACGAACGCCAGATTGCTACGCGTACCAGAAGCAATGAACTTTGACAAGGTATTATGGTGGTGACACTTTTGGAATTCATAATCCACTGGCCGTCTATGTAAATGAATTCGCACCTTACACGTCTACGAATTTGAGTTTAATATTACACAAACTATTAATACATCCTTAAACCAGATTTGGATTCACATACTTCTTCTTCCTCCTCCTGCTAATATGTTGTTATCTCTATCTTTATTGTAAATCAATTAACAACGACGACGTCAAAACAAGATTAGAAGCTTCCTTTGTTTGGTTTGACTGATAATGAGATTGTGAGTGGCTTCCTTAGAATTTTTCAATATCCTCCAGCCTTTGTCTTACCAAATAGTTGTACAACTCGTTTTTGTTGAATTCTCTACACCAACAGTAGAATGAAATTTCTTCCAAATAGCAATAGAGATCTCACGTGGAGCGAAAAGTAGCTGTTAGGGATAAACTTCAACAAAAGATATTAATTTTCAGCAAGCAAAATATTTCAAACTTAGGATTTTCAATATCCTCCCTTCGAGAGAAAATCTAACCATAATATATACTCATAATATATGTCATTATTAAATAATTTGGAATACCATCCAAATCTTAAGAATAAAAATAAATTAACAAATAATTAATTAAAACTGACTTTTGACTTTTAACCTTTATATAAGATGAAATAAAATAAATTAATAGTATATAATCTATATTATAACTTATTTATGCCTTATGAATCTCCATTAACCATGCTTGCACAGATCATCAAGCATCAATTTGTGGGCCTATAAGGGAGGGCAATATGTATAATGACACCTAAATTTCTCATGCCAAATTAGAAAAAAATTGTTTTGCACCTAAATATGCTTTAGAGGGGTCCACATGTACCCATAGGCATTTGAAATTCTTCCTAGTTGTAATTGTTTTGAGAGCATTGTTGATATTCTTATTCATACTTGGAAGTAGGTGTTGACCCCTATTTAAACAATAGAGTATTGAGTCAAAGATGTGACTAGGGTTTACATGTTACATGGGGAGCACAAAAGCCTACAAGAGGGGAGTATGGATGAAACTAGAAGTCTAGGAACAATTTACAGTTAATGGGAAAGGGCCAAAAGTTTGTGAAGGATGTGTATGGCAAAGTGATAGAGTTGGGGCACACTTAGAAAATTTAAAAGGAAAGTTTTTTTTTCCAAGTATTAGCTATTAGGGTTTGAGGGTTTAAGAACAATTTATAGTTACTACAAATCTGCATGGAATCTTTAATGGTCTATAGGATAAAGAAGTGGAAGGTGGAGAGCAAGTTGAAATTTATAACATTTATAGGGATCATGAAAAGTCCACAAAGAGAAAAACATACATGGAAAATGGAGGTAGGGAAGCCATCTGTGCTAATTGTTTTAGTATCCTTACTTCGTCTTCTAAGAAAAATCTACTTTGCTCTCTTTCCTTTCCTTGTTCTTTCTTAATGATTTTCCTAGCCTGTTCTAGGATTTGGTCATGTTGTTGCTTGGTGGGGTGGAAATTTTCTTCCCCTTTTGAGCTCTCTTCTTCTACTAGTATCGTGTCTTGTTTTCTAGTATTTGTACCCTATCTAGTGACTACTGTTTCTTTACCCTTTTTTGTTGTTCTAGGGTCATTGTGATATTCATCTCCGGTGCTATTTCCCTTTGTGGTATATCCTTCATCCCTTCTTGCCTTCCAACATCTCCTTGTTTCTTCTTCTGGATTATTGGGTACCTTTCGAAGAAATCTCTCTCCTTTGTTTGTATTGGAGTTTTTTGGTTCATCTATTTGAGTTTACAGTGATGTGCTTGTGTGGGGGGGAAAATTTGAGAGCATGAACAAGATAAATATAATGAAATAGAAACTAATTTCTAATAAAAAACAACAATCTAGATCTATTCCTTCACTCATGAAATGAAACTATAAAGCTAATGAATTCAAGAATGTTATTGAAAGAAGACAATAAACATGAACTCAAAACAATACAATCTTACCATCTCGTTTTAGAGTGTATTCACAAGATGTTGGGTTGTTCATATATCATTGTGAAGCCTCGATTGTTGCATGCGAGAGCTTTGAAGAATGATGTGTGTGTTGATCGAAGAAATGTGTTGAAGCATTGTCAATGTTGGTTACGATCTCAACAGTACTTCATTGTGCAAGATAAGTTGATCCTTCAATCCTTTTTTGAGAGGAAAGAGGTTTGTTATATAGAATTTGTGATTTGAAATGGACTATCAGGATTGCGTAGTAGAATATCTTGATCGATGGTCGAAAGATGTTGAGAGGATTTAGACATGAATAATCTGTGGAAAATAGATTACATGATTAGTGTGATTGAAGAAATAGATTCAATAATCTGTGGGATTGAGAAATAGTTTGATCAGTCAGGGATATAGATTGATCAATCAGGAATATAGATTGATAAGTCAGGAATAGATTGAAAATTCAGGGGATCGTAATTTGCTCAATCAGGAAAGTGGTTGAGAATGATTAATTAATTAATTGATTTAATTAATTAATTCTTCTTTGGAGTTGAACGTGTAAATCAAGTTTGACTTTTGCAAACAAAGTTGCATTAGTTTGATTTGATTTTTGATGATGATTTGAATAGTTTATTCAAATTATTCAAATTTGGAGGGAAAGCGGGTTAATTAAATTATTATGATTTAATTTAATTCAGTTGACTTAGGGGAATAAAGTGATTTAGCGATGTAATTAAATAATTGGTGTTATTTAACTTAATTAGGAGGAATAACGTTAGATTAAGACTTTATTGAATAAATAAAATTTATTTAATTGGTTGAAATTGATGAAACGTGAATTAAATAAATAATGTTCTATTAAATTCAATTAATAGCAGAAATAGGGTTTTAGGACCTTATTAAATAAATGGAATTTATTTAATTAGTCAAAAATGATGAAAAAGTGAATTAATTAAATAATATCGTATTATTCAATTAATAGAGGAATTTAGGGTTTTTGATCTATAATTGATGTGAAATGCAGTGATATTTGATGATAATGATGTTGATGATACAAAAATGTCATTTAGTATGTGTGATAAGTGTTAGGTCAATTTTACATGTGTACATTTTTCCCCTCTTTGAGACAAAGTACAGGTTGCTTTGTTTCAAAGATTCAATGTTAAGATCAAGATTTAAAAAAAAATATTCCCCACTGTGGCCCGACAATTAGTAGAATGATGGTAGGATTTTGTGTTGCCCCCTCGAGAGGTTGGCTGAATTTTTTTATTTTGAGGTCAGGCTCACAACACTGTTCTATTTCAGTTTCGATGTGTAGAGGACGAAATATTAAGTATATAGGTCTTTTGTTGCCCATTCAAATGTTCCCGAGAACTTTGAATTTGAACGTAGGAAGGTTCCTAAGTAAAAATTAGGGTTTTGTAGGTAAATTAGGCTTTTGAGAGTTAAAATAGGTAATTAGAGTTCTAATTACTTCATTTGCACTTTGAGCCTATAGAGAATTCTTGCCTCTGGATTTCTCATTTTGTTAGTTGTCGAGGAACTATGGTGTTGATTCAGGGAGCCTCACATCATGTAGATGCGGTTCAAGAGTATGGACGGCCCATAAGCGTCAGTGCCCCAATATGTACCCTCTCGATTCTTGTTTTCATCTTTCTGTGTTTTCATAATTAATGCATGAAGTTAAACTAGTCAATAGCATAGGATTTAGGGTTTTAGTGCTTTTAAATCAATTCAATGCTTTTGCCATTTTGAAAAGCTCGCTTTTGACATACTTTTGCCCACTTGATTTCATTTTGTGCCTTTGACGTACTTTTTTGCTTTTGCAATTCACTTTTGCTATAAATTTGTGCTTTTGTTTGCTCTTCCTCGTTTTGATCACTTTTTGATAAACTTGCACCCTTGCCGAAATTTTGCGCTTTTGACTTTTGCGCTCTTGCTATTCCTCATCGCTTTTGCCTAAATTTCCTCGCATTTGCCTATTTTCTTTGCTTTTTCCAAAAACTTCATTGCCTTTGCTACAATTTTTTTGCTTTTTACTTTTTGGAACCCTAAGTTAGTTTATTTATTGTTTTCATTTCATTTTACGTGTTCAAAGTGAATCCTTGACATTGTGGGTTGAATGATTGTAGGTGGTCCTTAAACCATTGCAGTCAAGGGAGTGATGATCCCGAGATCCATTCGATTTGATTGTTGGTTTTGATGTATTAGAGCAAGATTTTCTAGATGCCATCGAGATACGTCACATTTGTTACATGCCTCCCATCTGATGTCACACTGCGATGATGATCGAACTCATGGAGCGGTGGCATTCAAAGACTTCTTCATTCCATTTACCTACAGGGGAGGCCACTATTACTCTCGAGGATGTGTGGAGGATCCTTTGCATACCCATGCACGAAGAGTTGGTTACATATCATGTTCAACGGGGTACGCGCGCTATGCGGCGTGTGCTTGGTGTGAGACGTTTGGAGGTTCGTCAGTTTGAGATAGATTTATCTGATTTTGTTGGTTGTATTGATCGTATTTCTCTTATTCTTTGTGGTTTGGTTTCAGGGCTGGTTGTTCCTGATAGGAGAGGTCGTCAGTTCCCTGTGGGATGGGGTATATGTATCAAGGAGAGGTTTGAGCATGGGACTAGATATGCATGGGGTCCATGTCTCCTCACCCACCTATATAGAGATATGCACAAGGTTGCATACCGTGGTGGGAAATCCATTTCTGCAGGTGTCTCTCTTTTACATGTATGGGCCTAGGAGCACATCACAGTTTCTCGGCCTGATGGTATATAGGATCGTATTGCTGGTGATCCATATTGTGATCCCACAATACTGGTTTACAATTTTTGGCCAATTTGGACACTGAACTGATTTTTTCTAACCAAATCTTCACTTTCGGGCACCTATAACAGCTAAACCATGAGGAATTTGAAGATGATGCAAACTAGTGATTTGTGTCATTTTGTCTATAGATTATAAATATATTTTTTTCAAAAATTTTGGAATCAAATTGGACTTCTTTTTCCATCTCTTTTGAAAACTAGTTTTTTTCAGTAAGCACCATTTTTAAGGAGTGATGCTCATTGTATAACACATAACTTTTTTTCTATGAAGGTAACTATGATATCTAGTGCTTCCAATTGGTTTCATAGTGTTTTATTGAATATTTTTTCCTTAATCAAGTTTTGAAGCCAAACCAATTACAATTCAGACATAGGTGGACCGTATAACACAACTTTTTTTGTATGTATCGAAATTTAAATTTTATTTTTTTTGTTGGATCAAGGACTTCAATATCTGGTGCACTCATATTTTTAATTTTTTTTGATAATCTTCTATTTTTACACATGTGCAGAATAGAGAGCTATATTTTTGGTGAAAAACCTACTTTCACAAGAAATAAAAAATAAATATAATAATAAAATTAAATTTATTTAAAATTATATTTTTTGGGAAGCTTATAATAAGGACTACATACTTACAACAAAAAAAAATTAAATGAATTCATTTGATCCCCCAAAAGGTAAATCAAAAGTGGTTTTTTATCAACTTTTGATAGGTGTAAAGGAGACTCCGTTATAGGTATGGTTTAAAACTAGCGGGGCTCTATCCAAGGGGGTTTGATCTAAGGTAGTTTGATCAAATCCTCTTCAATTGGAATGCTTTAAATGGAAATTTTTAAGGCTCAAATCATTATATTTTCTAAAAATATGTGATTTCAGCAAAAATCAAAATCTTTGAGAAATTGTAAACCAGCTTTGTGGGATCACCCCGTTATGAAGATTTTCTATATTATACCTTGCCTGGGGAGCTTTCATACCAGCACTATGTATTTGATGATATGCTAGGTTTTATATGGAGACCATATATGCATTGTGAGGCTTGGCCTAAGGATCAGGAGCAACTAGTATACTGCCAACAAACTAGATGGTTGATTGGTTGTACTCACTCTCTTTTGGGGAGGTATCTTCTTGACAGGGTATGTAGGCAATTTGGAGAGAGACAGGGCTTCTTTCTAGACACCTATGAGGCTCGGTTTGGTTGGACCACTAGAGAGGTCTGATTATGGGGTCTACAGGCTGACCGAAATGCTACTATTGTTGCATTTAGAGCTCTTGCCCCAATCGGATGGGGTTGGCCAGTGGTTTTAGTGGATCTGGGTACCACTTTCAATTTCGATTAGTGGTGGGAATGAAATATTCCTTTGAGATTCACAAATCCTAGCAATGATCTCATAGTAGGTAGAGTAGGCATCACAGGTTGACGAGGAGAGAGACAATGTCTCGAGATTCTAGCAGAGCAACTTGGTAGGGACCAATAGGATGGTGCATAGGGTGACCAGATGTAGGGTCAGGGACAAGTTCTAGGTTCCTTTGCACCACTTAGGGATGGATGTGCTCAACTAGTTATAGAGATAGGGCGGCGATGAGCTGTGGAGGATCAACTTGTCACAATGACAACAAAGAGAGATGGTTTCAAAGCACAACGAGATATAGAGATTGGACATCGTCTCGTTGCTGAGACCCAGTTGTAGGTCATTACCACAAAGAGGGATAGCTTGACAACAGAGTGTGACAGTATTTGCGGCGAGCGAGATCAATTATTACAGAGGGCTACATATTATCAGACTCTGTATGATGCTTTTGTTCCTCGAGCACAACAATGATCGAGATTCAAAGAGCCTAGTGTTGTGGGTGGTGGTACTAAGTTAGGTGGGCAGTTTGTTAGACAGCCAAATCCAGATGGTGGTCCATAGGCTGGTCTATAGAATCCTCCTTTTCCTGCCAGGTAATGGTATTTTGTTCTTGATCTTTATGATGTTTTATTATTCAAAGACTTTATATTGTAGACATGATTTTGTATTCATTGGCCCAGTCGAGGCCTCGTATATATGTATATTTTTGGATTATCCTATCACACATGTTTTGATGATGATGTGTCATGAAATTCCCATTTTTGATGATGATATATATGAGATATATCTTCTTCGATTCAAATCATTTATATGTGTTTATGTGATGATCATGGATGACTATGTATGATGGTGTATGCTTATACATGTTTTTGTACTTTTTTGATGTATGCATATGATGTGGATGGATGGATTGTTTATATTTTATATCATATGATGTTTTATTATGTATGTGATGATGTTGATATATGATGGATGTATGCCGTCTATTCATGATACATGATATTTCCATTTGTTTATTATCATCATGATATGTATTGACAACATTGTGGATGCAAGATGGATATGGTATTAATGATATTGTGATGCAGGATGGATGTTAGTTAGAAGAAATATTTGACGATGGATAGAAATTTGATGTTGTTAGTTGTTGATGTGTTGCTTTCACTTTTCTTGGAGGCTTCACATTTTAAACAATCCCGTTTGATGTAGTAAACAAATATGATGCACCAGGGTATTAATAACCAAGGTGACTTCATATCCATTGCGTGGAATTTGACTCGACATACAAAGAATATTCTTGTTCATACCAAACATACAAAAAATTGCTTAAAATATATGGTTGAGTTGTGTTAAAACCTTTCAGACTAGTTACACAGAGAGGTATGAAATACCTAACATGTAACTGCTACACGAATTGTTTCAAAACAACTTCCATACACTCAATAAAGAAAGTATTCGCCATGGTAGTATCACAAAAATATATTATTAAAAACAAACAAAAATGATGCTCAATTTCCTCCATTCATTCTTCTCTAAATCCTTATGGACATCCTCGAGAGATCTTGGGAATGAGTCAATAAAATAAATCGTAAAAATATAAAAACAAAGTTACAGTATCACTTGCCATATCTATTTTGAGGTTTCAGGCTATTATTCATTGTTAATCATGTCTATCATAGGAACGGATCCATTAAGGAATAGCTCAAGATGTTGGTGAATTTTCAAAAGGATAGGTAGTTGATACTTTTGTCATTGTTTTTGTCTGTTTGTAATCAAAGCTTTATGATTGTTTTCTTGAAAGTTCTAGTTGTTGATGTTGGTTTTGTTTGTTTGTTTGTTTTGTCAAAGGGTGAGTGCGACGATTTGTTTATTATGGGGGAAAAGTTTATTGTGGATTTGGATGATGGGGTTAGGATCTTTTTTTTTTTCTTGAGTTTTATGATGCTATTTTTGTTGTTTTCAGGGGACTAACCTAGGGCCTCAAAGGCTCATCAAAGATAAGTGTTTCCTACGTTGTATACGCAAAGGCTCGTAGTTCGCTTGGTTTGAATGTTTTTGATCTTTGTATTTTGTGAATGTTTTTAGGTTTTGTATTTTTTGACTAAGTTGAAAGAAATCATGATAGAAACCTAAGGGACTGACCTATGACCTTGGGGGCTGATAAGCCTTTCCTATGTTGTACATGCAGAGAACACGTAGTTCGAATGGTTGACTCAAAGCATAAACTTGTTTTTGGGATTGAAACAACATTGATAACTTGGATTGATATTCCACTTTTGTTCCTAGAGGATATGTTGCGGGAAATATACTTGAACTAGTTGTGAGGTTCAAGCAAATGTTGATATCTTAGAATGTTGAGTGAAGGAATAATCCAACGATGTTTTTTTTTAATGTTTTTTTAATGTTTTTAATTTTTTGTTGTTTTTTGAATGTTTTTGATTTTGTTGTTTTTCATATGTTTTTGATTTTGTTGTTTTTCAACCGTGATAGGATACACAAGGATCAAATATATTGTAGACATGATTTTGTATATACATTCATCGGCCCAGTCGAGGCCTCGTATATATGTATATTTTTGTATTATCCTATCACACATGTTTCAGTGATGATGTGTCATGACATTCCCATTTTGATGATGATATATATGAGATATAACTTCTTCAATTCAGCTCATTTATATATGTTTATGTGATGCTCATGGATGACTATGTATGATGGTGTATGTTTATACATGTTTTTGTACTTTTCTGATGTATGTATATGATGTGGATGAATGGATTGTTTATATTTTATATCATACAATGTTTTATTATGTATGTGATGATGTTGATATATGATGGATGTATGCCATCTATTCATGATACATGATGTTTTCGTTGCTTTATTATCATCATGATATGTATTGATGACATTGTGGATGCAAGATGGATATGGTATTAATGATATTGTGATGCAGGATGGATGTTAGTTAGAAGAAATATTTGATGATGGATAGAAATTTGATGTTGTTAGTTGTTGATGTGTTGCTTTCGCTTTGCTTGGAGGCTTCACACTTTGAACAATCTTGTTTGATGTAGCAAACAAATACGATACATCAGGGTATTAATAACCAAGGTGACTTTCTATCTATTGCATGGAATTTGACTCAAAATACAAAGAATATTCTTGTTCATACCAGACATACGAAAAATTTATTTAAAATATATG
>VDFB02262494.1:0-31236 GCA_007258455.2 Sequoia sempervirens
TGGAGCTACTTATCAAAGAGCAATGACGACAAATTTTCATGATATGATGCATACATTCATGGAAGACTATGCTGATGATCTCCTTGCCAAATCTCACACACGAGAAGGACATCTAGAAATCTTGTCAAAAATCTTTGTTAGAATGGAGAAGTTCAATGCTTGACTCAATCCAAAGAAATGTGTCTTCGACGTTACATCTGGAAAACTCCTAGGATACATTGTTTCAGAAAAGGGCATAGAGGTAGATCCAAAAAAAGTACAAGCTATAATGGATATGCCGCCACCACGAAATATCAGTCAGCTTCGATCATTGCAAGGACGACTACAATCCATCAGGTAGTTTATAGCTCAACTGGCAAACAAAAGCTTACCATTTACACATTTATTGCATAAAAATGTCCCATTCAAATGGGAAGATAAATGTGAAGCAGCATTCAATCAGATCAAGTAGTATCTTATGAACCCACCAGTATTAATTCCACCCGTTCCAGGAGAGCCACTCATACTCTATATTTCAGCAACAGAAGTATCCTTGGGAGCATTACTAGCACAAGAGGATTCTATAGACAAAGAAAGGGCCATATACTATATCAGCAGAACTTTAACAAGTCATGAATTAAACTACACTTTCTTTGAAAAAGCTTGCCTTGCAGTGGTGTTTGCTTCTCAAAAGTTGCGACACTATATGTTGGTTCATATAGTTAAACTGATAACCAAAATTGATCCACTAAAATATCTTTTAAGCAGGGCTACTTTAACAGGAAGAATTGCAAAATGGGTAATGATCTTAAGTGAATTTGATATTCACTATGTAGATCAAAAAGATATTAAAGGATAGGTCATCGCAGATCAGTTTGCCAAAGCACCTTTACAAGAAGAAAATCCAATGCACATCGAGTTTCCTGTTGCGGACGTCTTCACAGCAACAATTAAGAACTCATGGACATTATACTTTGATGGATCTTATACACAACATGGCTCGGGGGTAGGGATTCTTTTTGTCAGACCTGAAGGACATACCATTCCACAATCATATCGGTTGATGTTTCCTTGCACAAATAACATAGCTGAATATGAGGCATTTCTCATAGGGATAAAGATAGCCTTGGAATGGCGGATTACAGAGCTCCAGGTCTACGGTGATTCACAACTTGTCATTAATCAAATTAATGATGATTATCAAACTAAAGATGATAAGTTGCTACCTTACAAGAACATGGTGGATGATTATAAAAAGTATTTTGTGTTAATCAAGTTTTCACAAATCCCAAGGATTGATAATAAAGTTGCAGATGCAATGGCTACCATTGCTTCCTTATTACAACTATCAAAAGATCAAACCAAGCATGAATTCTTGGTGGAACAATTGTTTTCTCCCGCCTATGATAATCTTGAGACCTAAGTCATATTCCATTTAACCGGTTCTGATTCACCTTTATATGGCAAGACTTATACCTATTTGAAAGATAAAATCTTACCTCCAGACTTATCTTGAAACCAAAAAAGGAATTTCATACGCCAATCATCCTGTTATACCTTGATCGTTGATATCCTTTACCGACGTGGTCTTGATGGTACACTCCTTTGATGTCTTGAACGTGATGAATCTGAAAAAGCCTTACAAGAGGTTCATGGTGGTATTTCTGGAACTCATTCAAGTGGTTTAACCTTAGCCAAGAAACTTGTCAGAATGGGATATTATTGGCCTACCATGGAGAAAGAATCTTTTACTTTTGTCAAGAAATGTTCTAAATGTCAGATCCATGGGAATCTTATTCATGCACCTGCACAGGAACTGCAACCTTTCACTCCAACATGGCCTTTTTCTCAGTGGGGATTAGATTTTGTTGGAAGAATTCATCCTTCATCATCAAATGGGCATAAATTTATTATGACGGCTATGGAGTATTTTACAAAATGGATTGAAGCTGTTCCTCTGACAACAATGACTGGTAAATAGATCTCTTCATTTATTCTGAATTACATCATCTGCCGATATAGAATTCTTAATTCTATCATTACTAATAATGGGAGGCCTTTCAAGAATCAAGATGTTGATGAAATTTGTGAAAGATTTCACATCCAACACAGGTTTTCTACACCTTATTATCCACAAGGTAATGGTCAAGCAGAGGCTTCAAACAAAACAATCTTGAAGATCTTGAAGAAGACAGTAAATGATGCCGGTCATGATTGGCATGTCCAATTAAATCCAACTTTGTGGGCATACAGAACCAGCATTCCCACACCAACAGGAGCTACACCATATGCCTTGGTCTATGGAGCAGAAGCGATCTTACCACTAGAGGTAGAAATACCTTCGCTTAGAGTATCACTCAAGGGATTGATAAATGATGAAGACTATAGAATATCCCATCTGCAAGAGTTAGAACTGTTAGATGAAAGACGTCAACATGCAATTGACCATTTGAAGGGTTATCAACAAATTATGTCTTGTAGTTATAATCATAGAGTTAAACCACAGAAATTTCAAGTAGGTGACTTAGTCTTGAGAGAAAATCCACGTAATCAGCAAGATAGAGAAAAGAAAGGGAAATTTGAACCCAACTGGCTTGGTCCATTTGTCATTATTGCAGCATATGGTTCTAGTGCATATCAATTATCCACGTCAGAAGGGGACCTATTTGAAGAGCCAATCAACAACATTCATTTGAAGAAATTCTATGTCTGAATCATGAAAGTCCTGAAAAAATTAAAAAAAAAATCAGAAAAAAGTCGTGAATTTTTTTGAAAAAATCAGAAAAAGTCACGAAATTCGAAAATCAAAAAATGTCCTAAAAAATCCAAAAAAATCATAAGAAGTCCTGAAAAAATCCAAAACATCAGAAAAATCTTGAAAAAGTGCAATAAAAACAAGTGGTGAAAACCTGGAAAACAGGTGCTACTTGTAATCAAAATGGGCTCCTCCATCTATTAGCTTATGTCTTGCATTCACTTTCGGCATCATCCGTCCATATCTATCATCTGCACATATCTTTCATATCTGTATTATACAATAGGAATCCTTATGTTTCATCATGGCTTGATGAAATTTGTACATATCCTTAATCTTTAGGTTGTGTTTTCACTGGGGGCAGCAGTATAGACTGAACAAGAGAGGGGCAACGAGCTTTTCGAACATCACAAACAGACACAAGACAGTTTGTCAAAATGTAACAAACATTGTCGTATCAAATCAACTACAACATGCTTATTCAATGCCAATTGAAATAAAAAAAACATGATCTAAAACAAACATTGAAACAAGAATATCAATGATGATAACCAACTTGGATGATCTTAATCTGAATAATGTTTGAAATATTTTAGGCAAGATTTGAATGGTTGTTTGATTTTCTATCATATTTCTGGAGCAATTCAATGATGTACTGAACTAGAAAAGCAAGGAAGGAGTATGATTTTTCTTTGTCTGTTGTTTGTGAGCGAATCATTAGTACTATGCAAATTGGTCGTGAGACATGCTCTACTAAGTATCATTGATGACATTTCGGAATTTGCATAGGAAATGGGTAAACTCTTGTCTGTTTATGCAAGCAATACTCAGGTCATAGTGGTTTAATTATACCTAGATGCTTGTATTCTCTTGCTATATCAAAAATCATGAAAGCAATACTCAGGTCATCACTGGTGCTAACATACCCTTTGATGCTTGTATTAACTTTCCACATTTCAATGCTCTATGATGATACAAAAAGCACAAATAAGCTCTCCAAATGGAAATATTGTACAAATATCCTACATGGTTAGTATGGATTGCATTCATGTTAGAACCTGCATTTTGCATTTATAGATTTTCCCAAACACTGGAAAAAGTATCAAATGTGTCATATCTTTTTGAATAAAAGACTGAGTACATTTTGACATTCACAAAAAAACATCATTTCATACATTTTTCATATATATTTGCATCAGAAAATCATAAAAACAAAGTATACATCATAATCAAAACATTCATAAGCATTCATAAATTGAATCATCCATCATATTCATACAATCATGCATCAAATAGATTTCACTTATTTTATAAATCATGCATGCATATACATCATAAGCATAAAAATTGAGAAACCATTATATCATAACACATCATGTATATACAAAAAATCCATCCATTCATCATAAATCATCTCTGCATTTCATATATCTCAAAAATGAATGTCAGAATGTACAAAGATGTCAACTATACATGATATAACATCATCAAAAATGAGATCATCTCAAGGTGTATACAAAAAAGGGTATCACAAAAACATCATGTACAATGCACTAGGCTGTGCTATCCTCTGATGGAGCTGGTCTGGGACCTGTACCACCTGCACCTGATGGACCTACTCCACCTATCCCTGCTGGCCCTCCTGGAGGAAATGGCTGTGTCACACCCCTGCTGGTAGTCTGAGAATGACTATGAGTAGATCGTGACTGTGTATAACTCTCTCTATGCTCACGTGGTACTGCATCATGATACCTGGTCCTATAGAAATCGGCCTCCCGAGTGGCTCTGGTCACCTCTCTCATCATATCACCAGGCAAGGTACTCGCTGCTACTCTCTATAGACTATCAGCCAAAGCAATGGCCTGCTCACCCCGCTGTCTAGCTGTATCTCTCTCAACAGTAACTGAGGTCAACTATCCCTGAAGCTATGTAATCAGGGTCTGTTCCTGTGCTAGCTGACTCTGTAAGCTCTGCACTGTACTCTGTAAACAGGATATCTGACCTGACACCACTAGATCTACTGACGGTGATGGATTTGTATGTCTCATCTGTGGTCCACCTCTCCTACCACCTCTCCCACCACCTCTCCTATCACCCCTACCACCACCTCTATCACCCCCTCTACCACCTCTCCCACCATCATCACCTCCACTCTCCTCATCATCATCATCTCCCTCTGAATCATCATCACTACCTCCACTCTCCTCATCATCATCACCTCCCTCTGAATCATCACCCTTTGAAGCTGCCTCTCTCTATCGTCTCTGACCTCCTCTCTGTGGTCTCTGTACATTAACCAGAGCAATAGGCTCATCAGGATCAAACATACGTGGTGCCAGATGCTCTAACACATACTGACTATAATTTGGCGTCGTCCTTGCGTCAAGGACATCAACTCGGTAATCCCACATCACAACTCCTAAACTGGTGAACTCTGCCACCACTGCCTCATACAAAATCTGTGGACCCCACACTGCAATCTCTGGCCATTGCCGTGCATAAATAGAGGAACCCATAGGCATACCCTGAATCTAACCGAACTGCCAACATACTCGTCCAGCAAGAAATCTCTCAATAATCCACGAAGTACGGCCAATAAGGTATCTGGACGTACAGACATAGGGCATCTCCCTTGCATCCTCTAGCCATGCCTCACAATCTACATATGGCCGCCAGCATACTGTATCAAGACCATCTAAGAGACGCTGTCCACGAGTCAATGGTCACATAATGGAAAAGTGCTCCCATGCCCATATCTGTAATAACGAGCAGCCAACAACAAAACTCTGACCTCTACCATATACAATATGATGTAACTCATCATACAAGTGAGCAAGCATGCATGTCCCCCACGCATACCGTGTCCCCTGCATCACCATACTCTCCAGCACATGACCCCACCCAACTGCGAACCCCTTCAACCTATGGTCAGGGCACAAAACACCTCCAATGAAACCTGCGAGTACAGATGGTAAGGGTGGATATGAATCTGCCATCTCGCCCCATGGGATGAAATATCCAACAATCTGATCATCTCTAAAAATCCTCCTGAAAGCATCAATGCCTCCAGCCTCTCAGCTATCAAAGACCACTATCTCTCCCATCACTGGGATCCTCAAGATACGATATACGTCCTCAGGGGTCACTGTAATCTCTCCGGTCGGTAAATGAAATGTGTTGGTATCACTATGCCACCACTATGTGAGTGCTGTCAATAAAACTCTGTTGAGGCACACCTCAGGCATGTTAAGCAATGACGTCAATCCACAGGCCTCGAACACATCTTGATCTGACTGTAACAAGTGTGGAATCAATCCCCATGTCTTCGGGAATGTCTCCCGTGACTACAAAACACTCAATCTCTCCTGTTGACACATCATCATGACAAAGCAACATCAATATCAAATCATCACGACTTATCAATCAAATCTGAATATCAATCAAACTATTTGTTTTTTATCATCATGGAAAGCAAATAAGCAAAATCATGTTTATTTTTAACAACTTTAGAAATGAACATATCAATCAAACTATTTGTTTTTTTCATCATCATGGAAAGCAAATAAGCAAAATCATGTTTGTTTTTAACAACCTTAGAAGCAAACATATCAATTAACTATTTGTTTTTCATCATCATGAAAAGCAGATTTATCAACGTCCTGTTTGTTTTTAACAACTTTAGAAGCAAACTTATCAATCTTATTTGTTTTTAACAACTTTAAAAGCAAATCTATCAGTTATTATTTTCCAACAACTTTGGGAACAGATTTATCACTTACAACAACATCCAATCATAGGCGCTATAGAATTTTTGATAGGCACTACAGGATCAAAGGTGCTACAGAAAATATTAAGGGCGCTACAGAAAGCCTCATGGGCGCTAGAGGATTATAGGCACTATGGAAATTGTCATGGGTGCTATGAAAATTATTAAGGGCGCTAAAACATACTATTTCACATTCAAAACATTGATAAACGTGCTCCGAATGAAAATTTTTGTAAACGCAGAAGTTTAATGGGGTACATACCGCGGGTCCATAGTGTGCCGGCCACTGATGTCATCGGATGTGCTCGAAACGGTGTTGGTGAATCGGAAGTGCCATCTTTTTCACTCTAGAACTCAAAATTTACAATTTTACTAGGTTAAAATGGAAAATGACATTTCTAACCTATTTAAAGGCAAAATTGGTGGATTTTAACACATTTTATCACAATAGGGGCAATTTTAGTCATCATTTTTCATCTCACATCTTTTTAAGTCAGATTTCTTCATATCATCATTTTCGAACGATGAATCGACATCTTCAAAATTATAAAAAATTGAAAATTCCAAAAAAAATTTAAAAAATTCAAAAAATTCACAAAAATCAAAATCTTATCGATTCATCGTTTGAGGGGGCATATACCTATCAACATTCGACAGCCAACATCTGGGGCAAATTTCAAAAATTCTTTGAAGCAATGCGTAAAACACATCACTTCAAAGAGGGGCAAAATGTATACACCTAAAAATGGTCACATCACAATAGTCTGGTAAGTAATTAAATATTTTTAATATTTAATTAAAATCTCTAAATTCAATTTGCGTATAAATAAATTTAAATAATTTATTTATATTGTTCATTCTTTCATTTCGATCAAATAAATAAGTTTATTTAATCATATTTTCTTATTCATTTCTTAATTAATTAAAATGAACATTACGATTTATTTATATTAATTATCATTTAATCTTGGCTTGGATATTTTATTCAAATAAAGATTAAATATTTCTCTCTTTTAAATATATTCTTCTAATATATTGTCTTGTACCTAGCTAATTAATTCACTAGGTAAATTAGGGGACATATTCACATGGTTAAGTTTACTTAGGTAAAAGATTCTTTCTAGAAGGCTTAGTTGGCTTATCTAGAACTTATCTTATCTAGCTAGGATGCATCATTTCCTAGGTGATTAGGTTGTTGGTTGTCTCATGTCATAAGATCATGACATTTGTCAACATCATATTCATACCTATCTCTCAACCTTGCCCATATAAGCAAGGTATCTCATGTACATTTGTAATTTCAAGGGATTCAAGCTATTCAAGCAATCAATCAATCTTGCATTGTGAAGCAAGCTTTCTTGCCATTCTCTCTCTTGTGGAAGTGGTTTTGGTCGCAACTGATCTTGGGGGTGTTGAGGAGTCACCATCAACTCCTACATGGTATCAGAGCTCTCCAGGTGTTGCAGATTCCTTCCCAGATCTGAGGGTGATATTTTGGCTTGAAGTTTTTTGCTGGATGTAGATTGGGGTTTCAAGAACCTCACGGTTGATTTCAGAAGGCTCTGCAGACGAATTTTGACTGTAAATTTGCCTATATTGGGTAAAGTTGTTTTTGAGGCAAAAATTTTTTGCTATAGCAACTTTCTCTGCGATTCGCAAAAAAATATTTTCGTTAAATATTTTCTGCGGATTTGTATTTAAAATTTCGGGGCAAAATTTTATTTGTATTGGGCTAAATTTATATTTTGGGGCAAAATTTTTGTATTTTCGGGCAAAGATTTTATTTTCAGGGTTGACATATCCACCGAATATTTCTCGGTGAACGAAGTCTCCCAGATCGGATTTAATGGTTGACACAGTGTCACTAGTCCCTGCCTTTCAGTGACGGGTATGATCATTTATTGCTTGGGTCTTCACATCGGCTGGTACGCGGTGGGTACAATTGTTCTGTCAGGGCACCAGTCTCCTCTGCAGTCCGCGGCACAAGGCCAGATCAGTAGCCCGTCAGAATTCTTGCCTGAGACCTATCCTTCAGTCAGATCTCTGCCTTGGCAATATACAAGAGCTGCTTCAAAGTCAAACGGTACTGCATTAGTCTACCGACCATTGAAGATTTTTGTCAGCTCTCTTAATTGTCCGTTGGCTATCAAAAATTTTCTGTGTTACATCGGCGTACAACATCCACTGCGCAGGGTACGGTGGTCTTTTCTAATATATGTTAATACACTTTGTTTATATTTGTCAAGCCGACCATTGTATTTTTTAGCGGTGTAATTTTTTCGCCCTTTTTTTGCTATGGTCACATGGATGAACTCTATGTAGCCCCTGAGTGCCCAGAATTTGTGCCTATTTAGGCTTCACTATTTTGTGTAATTGCCCTAAGTGCCTATTTATAGGCCTTTTTTTTCGTTTTTTCATAACTTTCGCATACGGAGGCCGTTTTTCAGAAACGAAATATCGTTGGAAAGGTGAAGACCTGAATTTTTCAGTGGTGTAGATATTTTGCAGAGATTTTGCAGTTTTGTGCCTCTTTTTCCAGGTTGAATCCCGATCATCATTTTCTGCTTCCGAGCTCATATCTTTGTGCTCCGATCTCCGATTTTCTCCAAATTTGCGGCATTTGGAAGGTATTCAGGAGTACTTCAGATCTACTCATGCACTTTTTGCATATTTGTTTCCAGATTTTCATATTTTCAGTTTGTAGCTGATTTGATAGTTTGGGATTCTTTATTGTAAATTTGCAAAAAAAGTGCAAATCTCGTTGGGACAAAGGGGTTGATTTCTTGTATTGTGAGGGAAAATTATAGTTCTTCTCTTTTAATATCTCATTGTATCATGGATTTGACAAAAGTTGTACTTCTAACTCCATATAACTATCATGAGTGGAAATCTCAAATGGAGTTATTATTGTTAAAATCAAAGTTACAAAGAATAACATTTGGTCAAGATCCAGAACCTGCAGGAGCAAAAGAGAAAAGAAAATGGCTTGATAGAAGAGATGAAGCTTTTGGTACTTTGAAGTTGTCCATTTCTCCAGATCTTAGATATCATGTTGCATCTTGCACTCATCCTAATGAAGCTTGGAATACTTTAGAGAGTCTCTTTGGTAAGCCAGATAAGATGAGGAAATTTAAGTTAGAGAATGAACTTATGGGTCTTAATCCTTCAGATTTTGATAATGTCCAAGACTTTTTCTCTAAGCTAAATTCTCTTAGATTGTAGTTATCTAATTGTGGGGTCACTAAAGAAGATGAACAGTTGATACTTTCTATTCTTGCTAAGCTTGGTCCTGATTATTCAGTGTTTGTTTCTACCTTCTATGCTATAATGGATGCTCTTGGCACTACATACAAAATGCCTTCTCTTGATGAATTTGCAGCTCAACTCACAAGGGAACAAACAAAGTTGGTACACATGGGCACATTGAAGTCTTCTAGATCTCATGCTCTTGTTGCAAAAGAGACAAAGGATTCAAGTGGCATAGGTAAGAAGCAGAACAAGGCACCCAAGTCTAATGAGCAAGGTAAAGATCTTCCTTCACATAGCACTCCTGAGTCTACACCCTCTTCTAAAGAGGAATCATCTAAAAAGAAGAAGTCAAAATGTGCATATTGTAAAAGATTAGGACATGATGAGCATAGATGTTATAATAAGAAGATTGATGAACTGACACACCTTCTTCAAAAGAATAACATTAAGCTGCCCTCATCAGTGTCTGGTACTTCTTCTTCAACATCTCAATCGGCAGCTCCATCATCTTCATCTAAGTCACAGGACACAGGATCTACTTCTGGGCTACACAAGATGAAAGGACAAGTACTCTTGGCCTCTACAAGTCCTACATCTCATAGATGGCTTCTTGATTCAGGGGCATCTCATCATATGGCATCTTCTATGGACATGTTCTCTTCTTTTGAGCCTTGTAATTCACCTCATATATTGATGGGTAACAATACATATATGAAAGTAAGTGGGAAGGGTTCTATTGATATGGGGGAAGGGAGTTTCAATGATGTACTTTGTGTTCCTTCCTTGTCCACTAATCTCTTTTCTATTTATCAAATTACTCATGGGGGTCAAGGTAAAACAGTTGAGTTCACTCCAGATAGGGTGTACATAAGGGACTTGGAGACTAGGGATATTGTTGCTATCGGGATGGTTGATCATTCATCTCGTGTATATTCCTTTTCACATTTTTCTTCAGAAGATGATAATGTTACTTTGACTGCATCACACACTTCATTGAGTGTGAACCATGTTAGTGAGGAGAAGTTTGGTCATCTACACCTTGGTATTCTTGAGACCAATGTTGAGCTTCCTACTCCTCCACCTCCTACTGCTTCAGCCATTGTTTCTTCTATTCAGCAGGATGATCATAGTTTTTCAGATCTTGCTTTGTGGGATGAGTATTTGACAGGGATTTCTAACTTGTTCATGGAGTCTCATACTGCAGATTTGGAGGACACTCTTGAGGGGATTTCTCTCCTCTTTGATGACAGTTTCAGTACAACTGTTATCCCATCTTCTTTGTCTTTGGAGATTGACATTCATGAGTCTCCTCCATCACTTGATTTGTCATGTTTCTTGGTTCAGTTTGACCATGATTCTGTTGTGGCTCATTCAAGCTTGGAGGATCTTCATCAGTTTTCAGAGGCATACATGAGCATTCATGCTTCCTCCTTTCAGTTGGACATGGAGTGGCTTCATCATCAACTTATGGATTTGTTTCTTCCTAAGGGAAGATGTGTTGCTTGTATACATTGGGTCATCTTTTGTTTTCAGGCATTCTTCATCAACATTGGAGCTTCTTCATCATGGGGGGGATATCTTATCTCTCTACTTCCTTCTTATGGGGGGGTATTTCATTGTATATACATGATGCATGTTGTCCTTGGGGGGTATCATTTGAGTTCCCCATACATCATGTTGTCTTGTTTTGTTTCTCTCTTTTGGAGAGGAGTTTTGTCCCACAGGGTTTTCTCCTTTTCTCCGCTTGTGAGAGATTGCATCATTTGCATTGTAAATGGGTACCTAACATGGCCTAGTAGCCGACCCATAGTCATAATCTTTGGACAGCAGCATAATAATCTTCTCCCTAAGTTGCACTTAAGGGGGGGTGTTGGTGTGAATAATTGTCTTGTACCTAGCTAATTAATTCACTAGGTAAATTAGGGGACATATTCACATGGTTAAGTTTACTTAGGTAAAAGATTCTTTCTAGAAGGCTTAGTTGGCTTATCTAGAACTTATCTTATCTAGCTAGGATGCATCATTTCCTAGGTGATTAGGTTGTTGGTTGTCTCATGTCATAAGATCATGACATTTGTCAACATCATATTCATACCTATCTCTCAACCATGCCCATATAAGCAAGGTATCTCATGTACATTTGTAATTTCAAGCGATTCAAGCTATTCAAGCAATCAATCAATCTTGCATTGTGAAGCAAGCTTTCTTGCCATTCTCTCTCTTGTGGAAGTGGTTTTGGTCGCAACTGATCTTGGGGGTGTTGAGGAGTCACCATCAACTCCTATAGACATATCCACCGAATATTTCTCGGTGAACGAAGTCTCCCAGATCGGATTTAATGGTTGACACAGTGTCACTAGTCCCTGCCTTTCAGTGATGGGTATGATCATTTATTGCTTGGGTCTTCACATCGGCTGGTACGCGGTGGGTACAATCATTCTGTCAGGACACCAGTCTCCTCTCCAGTCCGCGGCACAAGGCCAGATCAGTAGCCCGTCGGAATTCTTGCCTGAGACCTATCCTTCAGTCAGATCTCTGCCTTGGAAATATACAAGAGCTGCTTCAAAGTTGAATGGTACTGCATTAGTCTACCGACCATTGAAGATTTTTGTCGGCTCTCTTAATTGTCCGTTGGCTGTCAAAAATTGAAGATCAGTTGTGACCAAAACCACTTCCACAAGAGAGAGAATGGCAAGAAAGCTTGCTTCACAATGCAAGATTGATTGATTGCTTGATTGAAGCTTGAATACAAATGTACATGAGATGCCTTGCTTATATGGGCAAGGTTGAGAGATAGGTATGAATATGATGTTGACAAATGTCATGATCCTATGACACGAGACAACCAACAACCTAATCAACTAGGAAATGATGCATCCTAGCTAGATAAGATAAGTTCTAGATAAGCCAACTAAGCCTTATAGAAAGAATATTTTACCTAAGTAAACTTAACCATGTGAATATGTCCCCTAATTTACCTAGTGAATTAATTAGCTAGGTACAAGACAATTATTCACACCAACACCCCCCCTTAAGTGCAACTTAGGGAGAAGATTATTATGCAAACTGTCCAAAGATTATGACTATGGGTCCCGGCTACTAGGCCATGTTAGGCACCCATTTACAATGCAAATGATGCAATATCTCACAAGCGGAGAAAAGGAGAAAACCCTGTGGGACAAAACTCCTCTCCAAAAGAGAGAAAACAAAAGACAACATGATGTATGGAGGACTCAATGATACCCCCCAAGGACAACATGCATCATGTATATACAATCAAATACCCCCCCATAAGAAGGAAGTAGAGAGATAAGATATCCCCCCCATGATGAAGAAGCTCCAATGCTGATGAAGAATTCCTGAAAACAAAAGATGACCCAATGTTTGCAAGAAACACATCTTCCCTTAGGAAGAAACAAATCCATAAGCTGATGATGACGCCACTCCATGTGCAACTGAAAGGAGGAAGCATGAATGCTCATGTATGCCTCTGAAAACTGATGAAGATCCTCCAAGCTTGAATGAGCCACAACAGAATCATGGTCAAACTGAACCAAGAAACATGACAAATCAAGTGATGGAGGAGACTCATGAATGTCAATCTCAAAAGACAAAGTAGATGGGATAACAGTTGTACTGAAACTGTCATCGAAGAGGAGAGAAATCCCCTCAAGTGTGTCCTCCAAATCTGTAGTATGAGACTCTATGAACAAGTTAGAAATCCCTGTCAAATACTCATCCCACAAAGCAAGATCTGAAAAACTATGATCATCCTGCTGAATAGAAGCATCAATGACTGAAAAAGCAGGAGGTGGAGGAGTAGGAAGCTCAACATTGGTTTCTAGAATACCAAAGTGTAGTTGACCAAACTTCTCCTCACTATCATGGTTCACACTCAATGAGGTGTGTGATGCAGTCAAAGGAACATTATCATCTTCTGAAGCAAAATGTGAAAAGGAATATACATGAGATGAATGATCAACCATCCCGATAGCAACAATATCTCTAGTCTCCAAGTCCCTTATGTACACCCTATCTGGAGTGAACTCAACTGTTTTACCTTGACCCCCATGAGTAATTTGATAAATAGAAAGGAGATTAGTGGACAAGGAAGGAACACAAAGTACATCATTGAAGGTCCCTTCCCTCATATCAATAGAACCCTTCCCACTTACCTTCATATATGTATTGTTACCCATCAATATATGAGGTGAATTACAAGGCTCAAAAGAAGAGAACATATCCATAGAAGATGCCATATGATGAGATGCCCCTGAATCAAGAAGCCATCTATGAGATGCAAGACTTGTAGAGGCCAAGAGTGCTTGTCCTTTCATCTTGTGTAGCCCAGAAGTAGATCCTGTGTTGTGACTGAGATGATGATGATGGAGCTGCCGATTGAGATGTTGAAGAAGAAGTACCAGACACTGATGAGGGCAGCTTAATGTTATTCTTTTGAAGAAGGTGTGTCAGTTCATCAATCTTCTTATTATAACATCTATGCTCATCATGTCCTAATCTTTTACAATATGCACATTTTGACTTCTTCTTTTTAGATGATTCCTCTTTAGAAGAGGATGTGGACTCAGGAGTGCTATGTGAAGGAGAATCTTTACCTTGCTCATTAGACTTGGGTGCCTTGTTCTGCTTCTTACCTTTGCCACTTGAATCCTTTGTCTCCTTTGCAACAAGAGCATGAGATCTAGAAGACTTCAATGTGCCCATGTGTACCAACTTTGCTTGTTCCCTTGTGAGTTGAGCTGCAAATTCATCAAGAGAAGGCATTTTGTATGCAGTGCCAAGAGCATCCATTGTAGCATAGAAAGTAGAAACAAAAACTGAATAATCAGGACCAAGCTTAGCAAGAATAGAAAGTATCAACTGTTCATCCTCTTTAGTGACCCCACAATTAGATAACTGCAATCTAAGAGAATTGAGCTTAGAGAAAAAGTCTTGGACATTGTCAAAATCTGAAGGATTAAGACCCATGAGTTCATTCTCCAACTTAAATTTTCTCATCTTATTTGGCTTACCAAAGAGACTCTCTAAAGTATTCCAAGCTTCATTAGGATGAGTGCAAGATGCAACATGATATCTAAGATCTGGAGAAATGGACAACTTCAAAGTACCAAGAGCTTCATCTCTTCTATCAAGCCATTTTCTTTTCTCTTTTGCTCCTGCAGGTTCTGGATCTTGACCAAATGTGATTCGTTGCAACTTCGATTTTAACAATAACAACTCTATTTGAGATTTCCACTCATGATAGTTATATGGAGTTAGAAGTACAACTTTTGTCAAATACATGATACAATGAGATATTACAAGAGGAGAACAACAATTTTCCCTCACAATACAAGAATTCAACCCCTTTGTCCCAACAAGATTTGCACTTTTTTTTTGCAAATTTACAACAATGGATCCCAAATTATCAAATCAGCCACAAACTGAAAATATGAAAATCTGGAAACAAATCTGCAAAAAATGCATGAGTAGATCTGAAGTACTCCTGCATACCTTTCCGATGCCGCAAATTTGGAGAAAATCGGAGATCGGAGCACCAAGATACAAGTTCGGAAGCAAAAAATGATGATCGGGCTTCAACCTAGAAAAAGAGGCACAAAACTGCAAAATCTCTGCAAAATATCTGCACCACTGAAAAATTCAGGTCTTCACCTTTCCAACGATATTTCGTTTCTGAAAAACGGCCTCCGTATGCGAAAGTTATGGAAAAATGAAAAAAAGGCCTATAAATAGGCACTTGGGGGCAATTACGCAAGGCTAAAATGAAGCAAAATTCGGGCACCTGAGGGCTACAATTTGGTCACCAATGTGACCTCGGCTTTTGCAGAAGGAAAAAAATAAGAGGGGCCCACAATTGGCGCTAGAGTCTATACCCTAGCCTATTACTCAATCCATCGGCCATCCTAACAGGGTCGGCATTTTACAAATATAAAACAAAGTTTATAAAAACCTTTGCTAAGAAGCCGACCAAATTTTTTTTTACAATATAAAGTATATGATATAAATGCAAATCATACCCAGGACGAAGTACCAAGAACACCGGCCATGAAAGAGCTCTTGTACTCGCTGAGTAAAGCCTGACAACTTCCTCAGATCATGTGTCGTGACCATCAGCGAACAACGATAAATACACACGGACCGAGATCTGACAGTCCCTTCATCGGAGGAGAAATGAATAATAGCCGAGGACACCGATGAGATGGTTCTGCAGACCAAACCCATACCTGGCAAAAGACTTCTGCAGATAAGTCAGTCGATGCCAACTACTGAGGGGATAAAGCCTGTGCCAATGACTCCGCTGTTAATTGATTTGATAGCTAGGTACCAACAATATGATTGCGGATGGAAGGTACTGACGGTGAGGACCGATGAAGTGTAATCACAGAGCCGTACCCACTGAGTAAAGCCCTGCAAGAAATGTACAGTCGCGGCCGAATAGAAAATTCTCTGCGGGTGACCAATGAAGAGCCAGTAAAGTCAATCGTCTGATGGCAATGCCGGTCACCAAGGAATCTCGATTTAGCTGATATGGCAGGTACAAAAGACTGCGATCACAGTAGATCTGACTATGACCAATGAAAAAACTATACCCTACCAAAAATGAATATGCAGGGGTCGGATTTGATGCAGAGGACAGAATATTCCAGTACCGACCAATTTTCTGTCTAGAAAATTAAAAAATATTCCAACCACAAAATATATAAAACCCTCGATATTTTTAATATAGCTATAGCCCGAAATTAAAATATTTTGCCCCAAAATGTTGCTGATAAATACGCAGAAAATATTTCTTGAAATATTTTTTTGCGAAAATATGAAAATCGTACCGCACAGGTAGTTATTCCAGCAAAAAAAATTTGCCTCAAAAACAACTTTACCCAATATAGGTGAATTTACAGTCAAAATTCGTCTGCGGAAGCTTCTGAAATCAACCGTAAGGTTATTGAAACCCCAATCTGCACCCAGCAAAAATCTTCAAGCCAAAATATCACCCTCAGATCTGGGAAGGAATCTGCAACACCTGGAGAGCTCTGATACCATGTAGGAGTTGATGGTGACTCCTCAACACCCCCAAGATCAGTTGTGACCAAAACCACTTCCACAAGAGAGAGAATGGCAAGAAAGCTTGCTTCACAATGCAAGATTGATTGATTGCTTGATTGAAGCTTGAATATAAATGTACATGAGATGCCTTGCTTATATGGGCAAGGTTGAGAGATAGGTATGAATATGATGTTGACAAATGTCATGATCCTATGAAATGAGACAACCAACAACCTAATCAACTAGGAAATGATGCATCCTAGCTAGATAAGATAAGTTCTAGATAAGCCAACTAAGCCTTCTAGAAAGAATCTTTTACCTAAGTAAACTTAACCATGTGAATATGTCCCCTAATTTACCTAGTGAATGAATTAGCTAGGTACAAGACAATTATTCACACCAAAAGGTTAAAATGGAAAATGACATTTCTAACCTATTTAAAGGCAAAATTGGTGGATTTTAACACATTTTATCACAATAGGGGCAATTTTAGTCATCATTTTTCATCTCACATCTTTTTAAGTCAGATTTCTTCATATCATCATTTTCGAACGATGAATTGACATCTTCAAAATTATAAAAAATTGAAAATTCCAAAAAAAATTTAAAAAATTCAAAAAATTCACAAAAATCAAAATCTTATCGATTCATCGTTTGAGGGGGCATATACCTATCAACATTCGACAGCCAACATCTGGGGCAAATTTCAAAAATTCTTTGAAGCAATGCGTAAAACACATCACTTCAAAGAGGGGCAAAATGTATACACCTAAAAATGGTCACATCACAATAGTCTGGTAAGTAATTAAATATTTTTAATATTTAATTAAAATCTCTAAATTCAATCTGCGTATAAATAAATTTAAATAATTTATTTATATTGTTCATTCTTTCATTTTGATCAAATAAATAAGTTTATTTAATCATCTTTTCTTATTCATTTCTTAATTAATTAAAATGAACATTACGATTTATTTATATTAATTATCATTTAATCTTGGCTTGGATATTTTATTCAAATAAAGATTAAATATTTCTCTCTTTTAAATATATTCTTCTAATATCCATTCACAATTAAATATTCCAAAATATTTAATTAATTCTTCTAAAGTCACATCACAATTAAATATCCCAAATATTTAATTAAATCTTCTATAGTTCTAAAATAAAAAAATCAAATTCACATAAATGAAATTAAATAAATTTATTTATTTAATAAATTTGGGGATTATCTTCAATAACCGTGAAACAAACTGCCAAAACAGAAAAAATAAATTTCTCTGTTTCTGTGCAAGATTGTTCCCGTGGGTTGAAGACAGGCTTCCATCTTCCTCTCCAACCTCCCAACATTCTCCATCTTCCTCTCAACCTCTTCATCTCTCACCATTCAAACTTAATAGACAATCTCACAGCCATTGATCTTTGCTAGCTAGAATTTTGCCTCCAAAAAGCTATAAAAGGACTGTCGGGTCTTTACAATGACAGAGAAGCTTTCAATAGAAAAACTATAGCCAAATTGCAGTAGCATATCCTTTATAGTATTTACAGCCTTTTAGTATCATAAGCATAGTGTAGAATCATAGCATATCATGGCATATCCACTTCATATCATAGCATCTACAAATCACAGCCAGCTTCTTCAGAGCCGTTCCATCTTCCTCTATCTCTAGAGATTTGTTTGGAGCTGCTGCTCTCAGATTGTATAAGCAAGGCTTCTCCAAATGGCAATCTGCAGAATGAGTAATGCAAAATGATAGAGCTTCTCTATGCTATATGCTGATGAAGTGAAAATACTGACACGGATTTGCACAGGGGCTGTGATTTGTGGATGCTATGATATGAAGTGGATATGCCATGATATTCTATGATTCTACACTATGCTGATGATACTAAAAGGCTGTAAATACCATGGAGGCTATGCTATTGCAATTTGGCTATAGTTTTTCTATTGAAAGCTTCTCCGTGATTGCAAAGACCCGACAGTCCTTTTTATAGCTTTTTGCAGGCAAAATCCTGGCTGGCAAGGATCAATGGCTGTGAGATTGTCTGGTAAGTTTGAATGGTGAGAGATGGAGAGGTTGAGAGGAAGATGGAGAATGTTGGGAGGTTGGAGAGGAAGATGGAAGCCTGTCTTCAACCCACAGGAACAATCTTGATAAATCTACTTTTCATGATGATGAAAAACAAATAGTTAACTGATATGTTTGCTTCTAAGGTTGTTAAAAACAAACATGATTTTGCTTATTTGCTTTGCATGATGATGAAAAAAACAAATAGTTTGATTGATATGTTCATTTCTAAAGTTGTTAAAAATAAACATGATTTTGCTTATTTTCTTTCCATGATGATAAAAAACAAATAGTTTGATTGATATTCAAATTTGATTGATAAGTCGTGATGATTTGATATTGATGTTGCTTTGTCATGATGATGTGTCAACATGAGAGATTGAGCGTTTTTCAGTCACGGGAGACATTCCCGAAGACATGGGGATTGATTCCACACTTGTTACAGTTAGATCGAGATGTGATCGAGGCCTGTGGATTGACGTCATTGCTTGACATGCCTGAGGTGCACCTCAACAGAGCTTTATTGACAACACTCGTAGAGCGGTGGCATAGTGATACCAACACATTTCATTTACCGACTGGAGAGATTACAGTGACCCCTAAGGACGTATATCGTATCTTGCGGATCCCTGTGATGGGAGAGATAGTGGTCTTTGATAGCTGAGAGGCTGGAGGCACTGATGCTTTAAGGAGGATTTTTAGAGATGATCAGATTGTTGGATATTTCATCCCATGGGGCGAGATGGCAGATTGATATCCACCCTTACCGTTTGTACTCACAAGTTTCATTGGAGGTGTTTTGAGCCACGACCATAGGTCGAAGGGGTTAGCAGTCGAGTGGGGTCATGTGCTGGAGAGTATGGTGATGCAGGGGACACGGTATGCGTGGGGGACATGCATGCTTGCTCACTTGTATGATGAGTTACATCATATTGTATATGGTAGAGGTCGGAGTTTTGTTATTGGCTGTTCGTTATTACAGATATGGGCATGGGAGCACTTTTCCATTATGTGACCATTGACTCATGGACAGCGTCTCTTAGATGGTCTCGATACAGTATGCTGGCGGCCATATGTAGATTGTGAGGCATGGCCAGAGGATGCGAGGGAGATGCCCTATGTCTGTATGTCTAGATATCTGATTGGCCGTACTTCATGGATTATTGAGAGATTTCTTGCTAGACGAGTATGTTGACAGTTCGGTCGGATTTAGGGTATGCCTATGGGTTCCTCTATTTATGCATGGTGACAGCCAGAGATTGTAGTGTGGGGTCCATGGATTTCATATGAGGCAGTGGTGGCAGAGTTCACCAGCTTAGGAGTTGTGATGTGGGATTACCGAGTTGATGTCCTTGACGTAGGGACGATGCCAGAGTATAGTCAGTGTGTTAGAGCATCCGACACCACGTATGTTTGATCCTAATGAGCCTATTGCTCTGGTTGTTGTACAAAGACCACAGAGAAGAGGTCAGAGATGACAGAGAGAGGCAGCTTCAGAGGGTGATGGTTCGGAGGGAGGTGATGATGGTGAGGAGAGTGGAGGTAGTGATGATGATTCAGAGGGAGATGATGATGATGAGGAGAGTGGAGGTGATGATGGTGGGAGAGGTGGTAGAGGGGGTGATAGAGGTGGTGGTAGGGGTGATAGGAGAGGTGATAGGAGAGGTGATAGGAGAGGTGGTAGGAGAGGTGGTAGGAGAGGTGGACCACAGATGAGACATACAGATCCATCACCGTCAGTAGATCCAGTGGTGTCAGGTCAGATATCCTCTTTACAGAGTACAGTGCAGAGCTTACAGAGTCAGCTAGTACAGGCACAAACCTTGATTACACAGCTTAAGGGACAGTTGACCTTAGTTACTGCTGAGAGAGATATAGCTAGACAGTGGGGTGAGCAGGCCATCGTGAGCAGAGAGAGAGTTATACACAGTCGCGGTCTCCTCATAGTCGCTCTCGGACTACTAGCAGGGGTGTGACACAACCATTACCTCCAGGAGGACCAGTAGGGATAGGTGGAGCAGGTCCATCAGGTGCAGGTGGTACAGGTCCCAGACTAGCTCCATCAGAGGATAGGACAGCCTAGTGCATTGTACATGATGTTTTTGTGATACCCTTTTTAGATAGTTGTATACACCCTGAGATGATCTCATTTTTTATGATGTTTTATCATGTATAGTTGACATCTTTGTACATTCTGACATTCATTTTTGAGATATATGAAATGTAGCGATGATTTATGATGAATGGATGGATTTATATATGCATGATGTGTTATGATATGATGGTTTCTCAATTTTTATGCTTATGATGTATATGCATGCATGATTTATAAAATAAGTGAAATATATTTGATGCATGATTATATGAATATGAAGGATGATTCAATTTATGAATGCTTATGAATGTTTTGATTATGATGTATACTTTTTTTTTTAATGATTTTCTGATGCAAATATATATGAAAAATGTATGAAATGATGTTTGTTTGTGAATGTCAAAATGTACTCAGTCTTTTATTCAAAAAGATATGACACATTTGAAACTTTTGCCAGTGTTTGGGAAAATCTATAAATGCAAAATGCAGATTCTAACATGAATGCAATCCATACTAACCATGCAAGATATTCATATAATATTTCCATTTGGAGAGCTTATTTGTGCTTTTTGTATCATCATAGATCATTGAAATGTGGAAAGTTAATACAAGCATCAAAGGGTATGTTAGCACCAGTGATGACCTGAGTATTGCTTTCATGATTTTTGATATAGCAAGAGAATACAAGCATCTAGGTATAATTAAACCAAGATGACCTGAGTATTGCTTGCATAAACAGACAAGAGTTTACCCATTTCCTATGCAGATTCCGAAATGTCATCAATGATACTTAGTAGAGCATGTCTCACAACCAATTTGCATAGTACTAATGATTCACTCACAAACAATGACAAAGAATAATCATACTCCTTCCTTGCTTTTCGAGTTTAGTACATCATTGAATTGCTCCAGAGATATGATAGAAAATCAAACAACCATTCAAATATTGCCTAAGATATTTCAAACATTATTCAGATTAAGATCATCCAAGTTGGTTATCATCATTGATGTTCTTGTTTCAATGTTTGTTTGGATCATGTTGTTTTGATTTCAATTGGCATTGAATAAGCATGTTGTAGTTGATTTGATATGAAAATGTTTGTTGCATTTTGACAAACCATCTTGTGTCCATTTGTGATGTTCAAAAAGCTCATTGCCCCTCTCTTGTTCAGTCTATACTGCTGCCCCCAGTGAAAACACAACCCAAAGATTAAGGATATGTACAAATTTCATCAAGCCATGATGAAACATAAGGATTCCTGTTGTATGATATGGATATGAAAGATATGTATAGATGATAGATATGGACGGATGATGCCAAAAGTGAATGCAAGACATAAGCTAATAGATGGAGGAGCCCATTTTGATTATAAGTAGCGCCTGTTTGCCAGGTTTTCACCACTTGTTTTTATTGCACTTTTTCAAGATTTTTCTGATGTTTTGGATTTTTTCAGGACTTTTATGATTTTTTTGGATTTTTTCAGGACTTTTTATGATTTATTTTGGATTTTTTTAGGACTTTGATGATTCAGACATAGAATTTCTTCAAATGAATGCTGTTGATTGGCTCTTCAAACAGGTCCCCTTTTGACGTGGATAATTGATATGCACAAGAAGCATATGCTGCAATAATGACAAATGGACCAAGCTAGTTTGGTTCAAATTTCCCTTTCTTTTCTCTGTCTTGTTGATTACGTGGATTTTCTCTCAAGACTAAGTCACCTACTTGAAATGTCCGTGGTTTAACTCTGTGATTGTAGCTATAGGACATAACTTGTTGATAACCCTTCAAATGGTCAGCTGCATGTTGACGTCTTTCATCTAACAGTTCTAACTCTTGCAGATGAGATATTCTATAGTCTTCATCATTTATCAATCCCTTGAGTGAGACTCTAAGCGAGGGTATTTCTACCTCTAGTGGTAAGATCGCTTCTGCTCCATAGACCAAGGCATATGGTGTAGCTCCTGTTGGTGTGCGAATGCTGGTTCTGTATGCCCACAAAGCTGGATTTAATTGGACATGCCAATCATGACCGACATCATTTACTGTGTTCTTCAAGATCTTCAAGATTGTTTCATTTGAAGCCTCCGCTTGACCATTACCTTGTGTATAATAAGGTGTAGAAAACCTATGTTGGATGTGAAATCTTTCACAAAGTTCATCAACATCCTGATTCTTGAAAGGCCTCCCATTATCAGTAATGATAGAATTAGGAATTCCATATTGGCAGATGATGTAATTCAGAATGAATGAAGAGATCTTTTTACCAGTCACTGTTGTCAGAGGAACAACTTCAATCCATTTTGTAAAATACTCCGTATCTGTGATAATAAATTTATGCCCATTTGATGATGAAGGATGAATTTTTTCAACAAGATCTAATCCCCACTGAGAAAAAGGCCATGTCAGAGTGAAAGGTTGTAGTTCCTGTGCAGGTGCATGAATAAGATTCCCATGGATTTGACATTTAGAACATTTCTTGACAAAAGTAAAAGATTCTTTCTCCATGGTAGGCCAATAATATCCCATTCTGACAAGTTTCTTGGCTAAGGTTAAACCACTTGAATGAGTTCCACAAATACCACTATGAACCTCTTGTAAGGCTTTTTCAGATTCGTCACGTTCAAGACATCGAAGGAGTGTACCATCAAGACCACGTTGGTAAAGGATATCAGCGATCAATGTATAACGGGATGATTGGCGTATGAAATTCCTTTTTTGGTTTCGAGATAAGTCTTGAGGTAAGATGTTATCTTTCAAATAGGTATAAGTCTTGCCATATAAAGGTGAATCAGAACCGGTTAAATGACATATGAATTGGGTCTCAGGATTATCATAGGCGGGAGAAAACAATTGTTCCACCAAGAATTCATGCTTGGTTTGATCTTCTGATAGTTGTAATAAGGAAGCAATGGTAGCCATTGCATCTGCAACTTTATTATCAATCCTTGGGATTTGTGAAAACTTGATTGACACAAAATACTTTTTATAATCATCCACCATGTTCTTGTAAGGTAGCAACTTATCATCTTTAGTTTGATAATCATCATTAATTTGATTAATGACAAGTTGTGAATCACCATAGACCTGGAGCTCTGTAATCTACCATTCAAAGGCTATCTTTATCCCTATGAGCAATGCCTCATATTCAACTATGTTATTTGTGAAAGGAAACATCAACTGATATGATTGTGGAATGGTATGTCCTTCAGGTGTGACAAAAAGAATCCCTACTCCCGAGCCATGTTGTGTATAAGATCCATCAAAGTACAGTGTCCATGAGTTCTTAATTGTTGTTGTGAAGACGTCCGCATCAGGAAACTCGATGTGCATTGGGTTTTCTTCTTGTAAAGGTGCTTCGACCAACTGATCTGTGATGACCTGTCCTTTAATAGCTTTTCGATCTACATAGTGAATATCAAATTCACTTAAGATCATTACCCATTTTGCAAGTCTTCCTGTTAAAGTAGCCTTGCTTAAAAGGTATTTTAGTGGATCAATTTTGGTTATCAGCTTAACTGTATGAGCCAACATATAGTGTCGCAACTTTTGAGAAGCAAACACCACTGCCAACTTTTTCAATGAAAGTGTAGTTTAGTTCATGACTTGTTAAAGTTCTGTTGATATAGTATATGGCCTTTTCTTTAACTGTAGAATCCTCTTGTGCTAGTAATGCTCCCAAGGATACTTCTATTGATAAAATATAGAGTATGAGTGGCTCTCTTGGAACAGGTGGAATTAACACTGGTGGGTTCATAAGATACTGCTTGATCTGATTGAATGCTGCTTCACATTTGTCTTCGCATTTGAATGGGACATTTTTATACAATAAATGTGTAAATGGTAAGCTTTTGTCTGCCAGTTGAGCTATAAACTGCCTGATGGATTATAGTCATCCTTGCAATGATCGAAGTTGACTGATATTTCGTGGTGGCGGCATATCCATTATAGCTTGTACTTTTTCTGGATCTACCTCTATGCCCTTTTCTGAAACAATGTATCCTAGGAGTTTTCCAGATGTAATGCTGAAGACACATTTCTTTGGATTGAGTCGAACATTTAACTTCTCCATTCTGACAAAGATTTTTGACAAGATTTCTAGATGTCCTTCTCGTGTGTGAGATTTGGCAAGGAGATCATCAACATAGTCTTCCATGAATGTATGCATCATATCATGAAAAATTGTCGTCATTGCTCTTTGATAAGTAGCTCCAGTGTTCTTTAACCCAAATGGCATTACGTTCCAGCAATAAGTACCCCAAGGGCATGTGAATGCTGTTTTATCTTGATCCTCTAGTGCAATCTTTATCTGGTTGTATCTTGAAAATCCATCCATTAATGAATACATTGCATGGCCAAGAGTTAAATCAACAATCATGTCTATGTTTGGCAAAGGGAAGTCATCTTTGGGACAAGCTTTGTTCAAATCTCTGAAATCTATACAAATTCTAATCCTTCCATTTGTCTTTGAAATAGGTACAATATTGGAAATCCATTTGGCGTAGTCAATAGTCCGGATGAACCCAACATATAAAAGCTTCTTTAATTCTTCTTTGACCAATAATGCAACATGTGGATGCATTTTTCTGAGCTTTTGCTTCAGAGGTTTTTCCCCTGCGTTTATAGATAAATGATGCATTATCAGAATAGGATCTAACCCTGGCATATCAGCATATGACCAAGCAAAGTTAATTTGATTCTCCTTCAAGAACTCCATGAATTTAAGTACTTCTTCAACTATTAATGACGCTGCAATTTGCAAGATTTTTTGCTGCTTTGCTGTACTTATGTTGATTGATTCTGTTGGTTCGATCAAAATAGAAGATATTTCGTGATAATGCTTGGGAAGAGTGTCAAGTTTCTCATCCTTCAATGCCTCAAAAAGGTTTTCACTGTCGGATTCGCTCTTTATTTTTCTCTTGTTATGATCTACCACTGCCATTTTTTGGTTTTCATTGATAGATCCATCTTTTATTTCATTTATTTTGCAGCTAAGAGACTTGACACCCTCATCAAAATCGTGAGTATGAAATTCTTGGATGAAACAATTGTTTTCCTCATTAGAGGAACAAAGGAAATTTATAATGGCCTCATCATCATGAAATGTAGGGATGTGGATAGGCGTATAATTTTTCCCAATCAATAAGTTCTGGATAATTAAAGGCATGGGATCATTAGGTTGGGTAAGGTCTTGAGCTGTCAAAGTCATGATGTGGTTATCATCTTCATGGTAGACAAGGTCTATGATGGTTATGTCCTGTTGATTGTCAATCTCATTAAAATTTGATTCGTCCTCACTTGAGTCATGATCGCTTTGTAAAACATAATCTAGTGGAGGCCTTGAACCTTCTCCTTGTACGAGAATGGGTGCATATTTATGTATGGTATCAACTTGTTTTTCTCTCCAAAATTCATCATTATGAATGGTGTCCCATTTATATTCATTAGAATCAATATCTGAACTGTTCTACAATTGGAAAACTGATTCATGAGCTTTATCTAACATTGATCCTCCTTCATGAGTTGGTTGAACTTGCTGTGAAGTAGAGTCTTCTGTATCTTTACCATATCCAAGTCCTGTTTTATCATTTGGATGTATTAAAATAGGTTGAATTGGTTCCAAGATTCCTTCTCTTCTTTTTCCTATAGGACCATTTCCTTCATAGCCTATATTCTGAATGATAGCATAGCCCTTACCATATTGTTCTATAGGTAACTTAATGTGCAAGAGAGATTCATCTTCATCTTTGTATAGCCAACTTAGGATGTCCCTATCTTCAGCTTCTTCCTCAGTGGTGTTGGATTTAATGAATTTTCCATCAAACTTTGTGATTGGTACAGAAGCTTGGGATGTAGAGGCTGTTAATCTCTTTGTGGTGGTAAGGTGATAACCTTATTATCAAGAAGCTCCTTGAGAGCAGACTCAAGAGATTGACCCAATGTGGTAAAATTCTGTCAATTTGAAAAGAATGAAGGTCTAGACGGATTTCATGTTTGGGTATTGCCAAGATTGTTATTGAAATTACCACGATTATCCTTAGTGTCTTGATTGGTCATGCTTTCTTGCTTGGAGTTTTGTCCTTGTTGATTGTTGCTTCCTTGTTGGTTGGTATTTGCTTGTTGATTGTTTCGTGGAGCACTTGATAGATCAAAGATAGATGGTCTTGTTCATAGATTATTTGCATCTACTATACCATCATTGACAACATTTTTATTTCTGTTCCAAAACCTTGTTTTATCGTTGTTGTTTTGGTTCGATGTACTTGGATTATCAAGTTTTATCACTCCTCGTTTAACCAAGGCCCCTTCAATGGTGATTGCGTTTTCAATCAATTTTTCAAAGTTATGAGGACAATGAAGGTTAAGCCTATAGCTTAATTCTTGATCTAGGCTATTGATGAAGATATCCATCTTTTCCTTTTCAGGAATAGGATAGGAATATCACACAAACAACCTTCTCCACCTTTGCAAAAATGTAGTGAAGGATTCTCCTACTTTTTGTTTCACTTTACAAAGATCAAGTATTGTTATCTGATGTTGGATGTTGTAGGAGTATTGTGATATAAACTGATTTATTAACTCCTCAAAGGTTTTGATGGGGGGAGTGATCTTGGAAAGCCACTCCATGGATTGTGCACCTAGACTTCGTGGAAATAATCGCATTAAGTAGGTATCGTCATAGGCGAATTCTAGACTCATATTTCAGAAATCCCTCACATGTTCAATGGGATTAGTTTTTCCATTGTATCTATCAAATTTAGGAATTTCACAATGTTTTGGAAAAGGGATCATTTGAAGACTCCTATTGAATGGATAAGGAGATATGTCTTCCAAAACATACTTATTTGTTGTGCCCCCTTGCATCTCCTTTATTTTCCCTTGTAATTCTTTTATCTGTTGAGTAAGGGCACTAAAGTCAGTAGGAGGAGTTTCAGGATTCTGTTTAATCCCTTCTATATCAAAATTGTGAGGTAACTTAGCTCCTTGATTAGCTAATGAAAGAAAATATCTTTCTTTGTTTCGTTCTAAAATCCTTTCCATAAGAGTATGGAATTGGGGATCTTGCTTTGCTTCTTGAAGCTTTTCTTCTGTTAATTCGTCAACATTAAATGTATCCTCTTCTTTCTCAGTATGGTCACCCATTTTGCTTGTAGTGGTTTCTCCTTCATCTTTTTCCATGTGTTTTTGAGATCTCGTGAAGACATGCATAAGTTTTGTTCCAAATTCTACTCACTTACGATCAAAATAATGAAGTAGTGCAACTTGTGATGGATATAAAAGTTAGGATAGAATGAAAATTCTATGACTTGAAAGATTTCTAACCTTTAGCTTGTGTTGTTCCCTAATTGAAAGGATGAAAATCCTGTTGGTGGGAATTTAAGCAAAAGATCAAGAAAAAGATGATTTTGCACTTTATGAAGTTTTGATCATAGCTTTGTAAAAGGATGGATTTTGTGATGAATGCCTATGTGATTGAGTTCTCTATTGCAGAATTTGATTTGGACGAGTAGAATATTCAATTGCAGGTTGGGGAATATAACAAAAACGAATACGTTGACTATGGTTATGCTTTTGAGAAAGGGCTCTTCTTTGAAAGAAAGCTTGTGAGTACAAAGGTTCTATAGCATAATCATCAGTAAAACCTCTAACACAATCATGATATTGATGAAGAAAGGTTCTATACTTGAGTAAAACTTTTCGGCTTTGATACAAGAATCGTCTTTTTTTCAATAGTTTCTTGTAGCTAAGGGGTTTCTTTGGATTTTTGATTCTTTTGAGAACAGACTTCTTAACAAAGGTTGTGGATTTCCAATCTCTTAACATGAGAGTAATCAATGTGATTGTGAATTTTGGATGATCTTTTCAAAATTAATATATTGAAAACACATCAAACAAATTTGTAGAATAGTTGTTTTAAGTACTATGCTAAACATCAAGTGTATGATCAAAATGTTTTTCAAAAGTTGTTTTAACAGGATTTACACATGATAAGCACTTCAAACAGACTCACTCTTAGTTCACAAGTAGGTCATCATAGTAATCAACAACCCACATCTTAAAACTACATCAACTCACACAGCCATGTCACCCCCGAAAGGGTGCCCGTGTTTTTGTCTTTTCCAGGTGCGTATTCAGAGTGACGGAAGTGGATACCGGATCCCCTGAGCAAACAATCCTTGGCAGTTAAATGGTGAGTATCTTGGGGGTAGATTCTTCCCTCCCCTGCACTGTGATTATTATGACGTTCAGAAACTGACTTCGGTTGGATACTACACTAAGTTCATAGTAAGGGTTTCCGTTCGGTGCGGCAAATGATAGACTCCCTCGAGAGACCTCCCTACCTTTAGAACAAAGGCTTTGGGGATGGTTATCAATGCACACTACCGTCAAAAGAGGGTTTCCCCAATTTTGCTTTAAATTTTAGAGTGGGGTGGAATAGCCTGGCTTTGGCTTGAACCCACTTGAGTCATTCCTCTTGGGTGAGTACTTTTTCCCACAAGAGCAGGCTCTCTAAAAGGTTTTAACAAAGCTGGAAATTGCATAAAGGGAAATAGATGAGTTTGGCATTTTGATCACCCAGTTAAGGGGAGAGCATAGGCCTATCACCGTTTAAGCAAAGCAAACAAAGATTCAGTTTTAAGCCCAAAAATAAAAATTTGCTATGCTAGGTGAAGATTTTGCTTCACAAAAACATGAAATTCTTTTTAGCCCAAAATTAAAAGTGAAGTGACTATCCTAGGATTGCTTGATTTTAATTTACATGACTACCCTAGGATTGCTTCATTTTAATTCAAAGTTATTAGTTGTCCGCGGTTGCGTCGGATTTAGTCAAGCTGTATTCAAATTACAATTTATAGTTTGCAGGTTTTTCAAAAATGTGCTATAACAGACATCATGGGCGCTGCAGGATTCTTCATGGGCACTGCAGAATGCTTCATGGGTGTTGTAGGATGCTTCACGAGTGCTGCAGGATGATTCACGGGCGCTGCAGGATGCTTTAAGGGCGCTGCAGGATGCTTCAAGGGCGTTGTAGGATGCTTCACGGGCGCTGAACTGGGTATGAATATTACTAAAGCATGTTTCTTGTGCTAATCCACTGTTTTTGGCCGTAACTTGTCATGAAAATCTATAATAAAATGTTAGAATTGGGGCAAGAGCCCCACGGTGGGTGCCAAAAATGTGTATGTTAAATATGTATGATCAAAATGAAATAAACAAAACACAAATAATGGAACTTTAAACTGAAGAAAAGCAAGTAATTTGAATTTAAATAAACAAATGAAGCTTCTTCAGAGCCGTTCCATCTTCCTCTATCTCCAGAGATTTTTTTGAAGCTGCTACTCTCAGATTGTATAAGCAAGGCTTCTCCAAATGGCAATATGTAGAATGAGTAATGCAAAATGATAGAGCTTCTCTATGCTATATGTTGGTGAAGTGAAAATACTGACACGGATATGCACAGGGGTTGTGGATTATGCACAGGGGCTGTGATTTGTGGATGCTATGATATGAAGTGGATATGCCATGATATTCTATGATTCTACACTATGCTTATGATACTAAAAGGCTGTAAATACTATGAAGGCTATGTTATTGCAATTTGGCTATAGTTTTTCTATTGAAAGCTTCTCTGTGATTGCAAAGACCTGGCAATCCTTTTTATAGCTTTTTTTTGCAGGCAAAATCCTGGCTGGCAAAGATCAATGGCTGCGAGATTGTCTGGTAAGTTTGAATGGTGAGAGATGGAGAGGTTGAGAGGAAGATGGAGAATGTTGGGAGGTTGGAGAGGAAGATGGAAGCCTATCTTCAACCCACGGGAACAATCTTGCACAGCAACAGAGAAATTTATTTTTTCTGTTTTGGCAGTTTGTTTCACGGTTGTTGAAGATAATCCCTAAATTTATTAAATAAATAAATTTATTTAATTTCATTTATGTGAGTTTGATTTTTTTGATTTTAGAACTATAGAAGATTTAATTAAATATTTGAGATATTTAATTGTGATGTGACTTTAGAAGAATTAATTAAATATTTTGGAATATTTAATTGTGAATGGATATTAGAAGAATATATTTAAAAGAGAGAAATATTTAATCTTTATTTGAATAAAATATCCAAGCCAAGATTAAATGATAATTAATATAAATAAATCGTAATGTTTATTTTAATTAATTAAGAAATGAAAAATAAAAGATGATTAAATAAAATTATTTATTTAATCGAAATGAAAGAGTGAACAATATAAATAAATTATTT
>VDFB02262495.1:0-42276 GCA_007258455.2 Sequoia sempervirens
GAGTTTGGATAACTCGGGCTTATCAAAGAGATCAATCTAAATGCCTCAAAGAGAAAGGCTGCCTATGACAGGGGCCTCAGACTAGTCAAATCTGGTACAACATAGTTTTTAGGTTGCATGCATGGCACTATAGAACCTAAGCTAAGATTTTATGATCCCTTCCATGGTAGATTTTATATAGTATATAGCCTTTTCTTTGATCAATGATTATCCATTAAATGAAACAGTTCCTGATGTTAATCAAGAAAATGTGACAATCTTCGATAGCTAGTATGTATTCCAGTGTGTGAAGGTTGCAAACATTTATTATGTACAATATCTCAAGTTCCAACTTGAGGAGGGTAAACGCACCATCGCACCCATTTTGATGATCATGCTGCCCCGCAGCATGAGATGTAGCATGCATTGTTCTTTCTCTAGGAATGGTAGCTTCAAAGCCCCTTGAGAGGTAGTCACTCTTGGCAGTGAATAGTTCCACTATGTTTCTAAAAGTTCCTAGCCATATATAGTGACAAGGTCACTGTCATTACTTCTTTTGTTGCTACCCCTACTATGGTCTGATCCCTTAGGCTATTCACTGCCTTTCCTGCCATGATGTATTTTAACTTTGTCACGTACCATCTTTGCACAAACTTGCAACTTTCATCTGCTCCTTGCCATGGTTCTTCAAGACATCCATGATTGATGTCTCTTTCAAAAATATATTGACAAGGTCACATTGGATTTTGCTTACCTCACTGTTATTTCACTGGCTCACTAAAATCCTTAAAATTTTGTGCTTAATCACCATTGACAGATACTGTGCAACATAATTCCATTCATTTATGAACTTCAAAATTGAGCTCTTCATGGGGACTTGACAACCCCTTTGATCATGACTCCATGTTACCACTTGGTAAACACTGTAACTTGACAGTGATCCGTCTTTAGATATAGATGCACATAGTTGTCTTCACAGGCACAAAAAAGGTTAGATGTACTCACCTTCTCTTGGACCTCTATCATGTGACTTCTTTCCTAGCAATTTTTTCCATGTTGTTTTATTTCATGCTTTCATTGTTGCTATCCTGTCTCATGAGATCAACATGTATTGTCCTTTAATAATACTTCAATAGCACTGTCTTTGATTTATATTTTCTCATCTATCACTTTATGGCTGAAAGCATGATTACTAGTGCATTTGTTGATCTCATGTGCTTATGGATTGAAAAATGCTACTCCAACCTTCATGACACATGTAGCATCTTTGTTTCCTTGTAAATTTTTAAACTGCCTTCATGTCCTCACCAACTTTGCCTTACATATTGTTCCTAAATGAAAGCATTGTGGCAACAACCCACTTCACTATTTGATTTCTTTACATCTTGCTCCTGTCACACAAATTTCCATTGCTCATTGATTCCTGTTGTCTTGTAGCACAAATGGCAGTACCTGTGCTTCTTTCACTATTTATTACTGTACTACATGAATATGCTTTTCATTCCTTAAGGTCATTGTAATGATACATTATCATGAGGCATGTGCATTGATCATTTTGAAACCCAATTTGCATTGTATGGGTATTGTATTCTGACTTTGGAGCCTTTAATGGTACTGTAGTATACATTCATTATTGTTGTCCTTCCATGACATGATAATACATGTTGCATGCATTGTTTACTATCCTTATCAATGACAATGACCTTCACTTATTGCATTCATTTTCACAAGTACACCTATGAATGAACACTATCAATTCCATTTTGCCTCTTGTAGCTCATGCAAAGGTACTGTCCTTGTACTTGTATCATGACCTTGATTCAGCCATTGTTCTTGCTTATGTCATGTGTAATAAATACACACAGTTTCCTCATTGTAACCTTATTGGACAACTGCATGTCACATATGTGGGTGACCTAACAACTCACTTTCCTATGTGATGAGTGACTTCCCAATAGGGTTGTGGTGAGAGGGGCTTTACAAAAACTTGAAATGCTTCCTCATTATTTAATAGATGCATAATTGAACTTGATGCATCTTTTGAATCTAATAATAAAAGTTGATCAACTGGTGTGATTCCATATTGATTTAATGCATTGATAAGAGATAAATATTTGATCAAGTTGCTCAATTTCCTTTTCTTTCAAAGCATGCTGAGCTCTAACCTTGTGGGAGCCACATTTACCCCACATGCTGTATTTGATCTGATAATGAAACAATAATCATAATTTTCCTAAATTTGCACATGAAGCAAACAATTAGAAAATAAATGCATATGTTCAATGTTTCTATTTAATGCACTTATGGATCAATTTATACATGCATAGGTAGGTGTGTATGTAAGGATTGAACCATTCATTGCTTAAAGCCTCGCTCTAACATCATATTTTCTTCAGATGCAAGGTGAGGAGCACTACGGAGCTGGGAGGGACACAAGTGGTTCAGGGCAGCAACAACATGACAACGGGTGACTTGTAACCAGTCATTCATAGGCAATGGTTGGTTCCATTCTTACATGCACATTCTTTCTTTGCTTTTACTTATTCATGTATGAATTGCTTCATATGTTCATTGAATAAGAGAGTTAGTCCCTTGGCTTGTGAGGGACATGTATATTTCAATATTATCAATAAGAGACTACATTTGTATACATGATTCTCTTTCTCGTTTGTTGTAATGCACCATTGAAATGATAAAATGTAATTTGATTTACTTTGACAATCACTCCTTCATGCATATTGAAACTAGAAATTTTATGGTTTATCTTTAAATGTTTAAACAACATGGAAAGAACAACACTAGGTTACCCGATTTCAGCTGAAAGCTAAAAATCAGGTAACACTTCTATCATCTAGGAATTGATATTTGATTTTGATGTGATTGCTTGGAGAAGAAGCCAGCTAGGCTTTCTGCCATTTCCAACCATTGGGAATGAAAACTCTCATTGGTTTATGCAATTTTGAGGCTGTGAAACTATCAGTTGAATTATTGCTTGATTGTGGGATTCATTCAAAGGTCCAATCTGTGCTTGCATTAGAAAAATTTGTGGCCTTTGGCCAAGTTTTGGAGAGAGAGATTTCATATCAACTTGTTGAAGCATTTTGGAGAAATTTGAATTTTTCTTCAAGCTGCATATTTCATCACTAGAGGAAAATTGATTGGGCACTTTAGCATTTCCATATTTCACATAGATTGGAGAATATTTGTAGATTTGAGGAGTTTGATTCATGGGAGCATTGGAAAATTTTGATACCACACTCATCTATTTTGCATAGGGTGATTTTGTGTTGCACAACACATCCATTTGGAGGAGTCGATTATAGTTTTCATTGGTGATAAAAATCAGACTTCATCACATGGCTAGGCGCACTCACGGACCAGATGATTTTGTCATTTCAGGCCCCTAAAAATTAGACAAAGGAATCTTAAGGTTTACTGGGCTCATACAGTGATAATTGCTACATCTTTGGAATTCTAGGCGTCATCATCTTGGAGGATCGATTCATTTTTTTGTGGCTACAATCAGCATATCAGGTTATTTATATGTATGAAGTTTGCATTTCTTAGAGTTTGCTTTGCTGTCTCATACAACAAATATCATTACAATCATTATAGTTGCATCAGATATAATTGTTGTCTCAAGGCAGCAAGTACAGTCATTACTATAGTTGGCATAAGGAGAAATCGATATTAGCCTCATATGTATTCATTTCCAAAAATTTTCCTCATTGTCTTCATTGAATAGGAAGTGGGAGTTGGCTGCCATATGTTGTCTAAATTCCAAGTTTATAACATTCTAATAAAATTTTACAGGTCTGCATATAAAGTGTTTGACGAATTGTCTAGTGGCTGTAGGTGCACATTTCTCATGTGTAGGTCATTTATATGCATCTAAAAATATAAAAGGAATTGCATTTGCATCTTAGTTATTTCATTAGACATCTTAGTGACCATTTGTAAGTTTTAAATTATCTTTGCACTCATCAAATAAAAAACAAAGCAAATTGAAACCAATTCCAACAAGTTCAAAATTTGCAAGCAAAGTGTTTGACAATATTTCTTGGGGTTCAAATCAGCAACATAAGGTCAGATTGGGCAAGGGATATTACACATAAGGGGAGTTCATAAGAGTAAACAAGTAAAGTGCAAGATAGTTCAAACATTATTATCTTATGACTAGGACTTAAAGTCTCTTATAACTGGGACTTCAAGATTTATGTCATGTTTATGGCATTGAAAAAGGGTTCTTGTTGCACCATGCAACTTGAACAACCATAAAGGAACACCAGAAATGATATGACAGAGCATCACAAAGTAGGGACAAGACAATATCACTTAGATTCTAAACCCATAGACAAGGTCACCTTGAATGAACATACAACATTATGTAATGAAATATGAAGTACAATCAAAATAAGTTGGCATAGGGGCCATATAAATGAGCAGAAATAAGTTGAATTCCAATATGATAGAGCCTATAGGAGTTGATGCTCCAACTACAACTGATGAGTTGGTTATTATACAATTTGTTGAGTCAAAAAAGGTGGATAATTTAGTTAACAAAGAGAGTTTTCTTGGTTTGCAAATATTCCACACAATGATATTGTGGTTCATAGTCACAAGGAACAAAACTAAAATAGGTTTGACAATCATCATAAAGCTTGTAATTATGGGTAGTTACAGGTAATTGGGACACTATTTTGGCAGGTCAAGTATGAGAAAGGACAACCACAATCAGATGGTAAAAGGATAGTCATAATTCTCATCATTGTGGTGAAAAAAATATATGCAAAAGAGGGCAGTCATCCTAAACAATGAAAGGAGATATGCATAAAGTGGTGAACAAATGACAATAGCTTAACATTAAAAAAAAGCTTTAATACATAAGACAAATGGAAAAATCCTACACTCTCCTAAAGTATTTAATCATTCTCAAGACCATTTTCACATGTCCTTTAAACTAGAAGATAGAGTCAAGGAAATTTGATAAAGTAAAGTGCAGTTATTTTTGTTCCAAGCATCTAGGGGTAGGTTGGTGAGATGTGCACTTGGTTGAGGGAATATAGGAGGTAGTTTTGACTCAGTTTGGAGCACCTACAAGCATCTAGGAGCTGTTCAAAGAGTATTCATTTATGGACAAGGTCAATGAATAAAATTTTCTTCATTCCAACACCTTTTTGGAGCAGTTTAAGGGGCTGAAAAATAGTGATAATTGTTTTTTCCAAGCATCTAGGGGTAGGTTGGTGAGATGTGCACTTGGTTGAGGGAATATAAGAGGTAGTTTTGACTCATTTTGGAGCACCTACAAGCATCTAGGAGTTGTTCAAAGAGTATTCGTTGATGGACAAGGTCAATGAATGAATTTTTCTTCATTCCAACACCTTTTTGGAGCAGTTTAAGGGGCTGAAAAATAGTGATAATTGTTTTGGGCGCACAAGGGGTTTGACCCAACAAGCCCATGCAACACACATGTTCCTATGATTTAGCAACTATTGAGAAACATAAAACCAAGTTTAAAGGAAATTTTTGGCTAGTTCTTACACTCTAGTTTTGCATTGTAACTGGTTTTTTCAAGTTCTTTCAAGTTGGAGCTGCTTTGTAACTCAATTTTTAGGCATGTACAACACTAACACTTTTTGATCAATAAAAAAAATTATTTCACCTTCTTATTTGTTGTTTATTGTGCAAATATTTTAGATAGTTGATAAGTAATCTTGCAGTGATATCTTTGCATTCCCAGCTCCCAAACTTGTAGTGGTAATCTTGTGGTGATATCTTTGCAAATCTTTTAGATAGTTGATAAGTATGCATTTTTGCAGGTCATACCTTGTGTTAACCTGTTAGGAATAGAATTTGAGTTGTGATAGCATTCCTAACTCCTTAATGCTATCTTTAACACACTAAACCTTGTTATGAAATACTTTTGAAAAAACATATGAAATACAAAATAAATTTCATTTCATGTTTCCTTTTCACCCCTTTTCTCAACATGCAACAGTAGCATAGGTTAGATTAGGTGAAGTTCTGAGAAAACCAACCCTCTTTGGAGGTTGATCTCCACCATCTGAGCCTACACTCAAGGAGATCATTCCATGTTTCATGAGGTGGCTGAGTGATTTTATCAACTCTTTGCAAGGCTGCACACTTCCGTGACAACATTACCATAGAAATAGAGTATCCAAACATATTTAGAAAATCTAAATATACTAAATAACAATAAATAAATACATTCAAAAAATATATTATAAAATAAATGAGGTCGAACCCTTGAGGCAAGGCCAACCCTTTTATGGGCTCACCCCTATTGAGGGTCCAGTGGCCATCATAAGGCATTTGGTGCACCTCCTCCACAAACTAAAGAAAGTAAAACAAAGCCCTGGGCTCATTTATCTAAAGAGAAGACATAAGATTTTTTTTTAAAATCTAAAAATAATAGTAATTAAACTGTTCATGAAGTGAATTGGTAATTCTTACTTCCTTGTATTAAGAAGAAGGGAATATTACAATATATAGCAATGAAAAAGCATTATAGGCATTTATGAATCTAGCTACTTCAACTAACTACAACTGTAGACATTTAAGATGTCTACCAACCACTACCTACTCACTATAGAAGACATTTAAGATGTCAACTAACTAATTACATTTAATATTAACCATTAACTATACAAAGATATATTATTCTAAGACCCTCCCTTAATGGTCAATCTATCAACAATACCAAGTTGCCCCCTGAATTTGACAAACTTATTTGGGCTTAGAAACCTGGTGAGAATATCTGCAATTTGATCCACTGTCGGAACATACTATAGTTGACAAAATATACTGTAGTTGAACTAATCTGTCTTCTACTAGCTTGTGGATGTAGTGACAATGAAGCTCGAAATGCTTGGTACGTTCATGGAAGATTTGATTTTTTGGCCAGTTTGAGCACCCCTTGAATATCAGTGTACAAGCGAGAAGGTCCTGCTTGTGACATGTGCATGTCAGAAAGCATCATGTGGAGCCAAACTACTTCAAATGTTGCCTTAACTATTCCTCGATATTCAACTTCAGTCGATGAAAGAGCCATTGCCTACTACTTCTTGCTGGTCCATGTTACAACACCTATACCCAAAATGAAAACATATCCAAAAGTAGATTTTCGATCATGCACTGAACCTACCCAATCAGAGTCTATATAACCAATCAGCTTTGGATCCTTGCATCTACCATATAGAATGTCGTAATCTAAAGTTCCCTTAGCATATGTAAACACTCTCTTCTGTGCAATCCAATGATCAAATTTTGGAGCTATCATGAAGCGAGAAATGTAGCTCACTACAAAACTGATATCAGGTCTAGTGGCAGTGAGGTAGATGAGTCTGCCCACTAGTTGCCTGAATGTCATCTCATTTACTGCAGGTGAATCATATTTAGCTGATAACTTTAGCCCCTTCTCCATAGGTGTGGAGACAGGTTTGCAATCTTGCATCCAAAATTTCTCAAGTAGACTTCTGGCATATTTAGACTGAGAGATAAAAATGTTACCAGTGTTCTACCAAACCTCAATACCCAAACAATAATGGAGAAGCCCCAAATCTTTCATGTCAAAAGTCTGATACAAATCCTATTTGATTGTTGTAATCAAATGTGTTGAACTACCAACAATGATCAAGTCATCAGCATAAACATAAGAAACAAAATATCATCACCAGAGTGTTTGACATACAGATTGCTGCCAGAAGGGCTACGCTAGAAACCATGATCAACGAAGTACTAATCAATCTTGATGTACTATGCATGGGGAGCCTATTTCAGTCCATAGAGTGCTTTCATGAGCCTATAAAACTGATGCTCTTTTCCAACAACCTTGAAACCAAGAGGCTGCATCATGTAGAATTCTTCCTATAACTCACCATTGAGGAAGACACTCTTGGCATCCATCTGATGAACCATCCATCCAAACTAGGCTGCAATATCAAGAAGACAAATTGTGCTCATCTTGGCAGTAGGAGCAAAAGTCTCTTCATAATCAATGCCCTCCCACTGTGTGAATCCCCAAGCAACTAATCTAACCTTGTATTTATCCAAAGTACCATCTACATGATACTTGACCTTATAAACCCATTTGCAACTGATAGGTTTCTTCCTAGGAGGAAGATCATAAAGAACCCAAGTGTGATTCTTTAGAAGACTATGGTATTCTATCTCCATAACCTTTTCCCACTTTGGAATTCCTCTAGCCTTTGAATATGTCTGATGCTAATAGATGTTGTGGATGTTGGCCATAAGAGCAAAATTGACTATGTTTTGCTTCCTGCTCTTTCTGTAAGCTGATCTGCCCTCAATGAGTTCATCATCATGAAGATATTTAATAGTCTTGAGTCACCACTTAGGCTAACGAGTAGAAGTACCAACATATGAAATAGGAGAAACAAGATCTCCTAGGATTTCTAGAACAAAGTCATCTGGGTGTGAGTCTGGAGGAGAATCAGGTGGTGCCAGATCATGACATGTAGAATCCTCATCTTAAGAGTCAAAATGCTCTAAATCCCTCCCATTAGGGGAACCAAGAGGAAGAAAAACACCCTCATTAGAAGCCTTCACAAGTTGATCCATAGGAGGAAGAAATGGACTAGTAGTCTCATCAATCACAACATCACAACTAAATATGAGATAATTTGTCTCCACATCAATCAACTTATATGCCTTGTGATTGTCGCTATAACCAGTAAACATAAGTTTTTGGCTCTTAGAGTCCAGCTATGCACACTTGGCTTCTAGAATCTAGACATGAGCTATAGAACCAATGACTTTTAGATGGCCCACCTTAGTCTTACGTCTTGACTAGGCTTCTTCAGGAGTCATCTTCTTAACGACTTGTGTAGGTGACCGATTTAGGAGGTAGACTGTAGTATAAACTACTTCAGCCCAATATTTATTAGGGAAATTTCTATACTCCATCATAGAATGAGCCATTTTAGTAATGGTGCAATTCCTATGTAACTGCACCATTCTGTGAGGGGTGTATGGTGTGGTGAATTGGCACTTAATGCCATGGGTAGCAAAAAAAGAAGAGAAGTTAGCTAAACAAAATTCCTCCCCATTAACTGACCATAGAGTGACAATTTGAGAACTTGATTCTTTCTCAACTAAGGCCTTATATTGCTGAAATGTACTGAACACATTTGATTTATTTTTCAAAAAATACACCCACATTTTTCTATTGAAATCATCAACAAATAATAAAAATTCCCTAGACCCAGTAACAAATGGAGTGTTAATTGGTCCACATACATCAACATGAACCAATTGAATTATCTTGGAGGCTTGCCAAGAATCACCATCTGAGAATGGTGTCTAATGTTGCTTCCCTGCTTGATAGGCTCTACAAACTTCATGATTTTGAGTTTGGATCTCAGGTAGACCAACAACCAAACCCTCCTGAGAAAGTTGAGAGAGATAGTGCACGTTCAAGTTCCCATAATGTTTATGCCAAAGTTTTTTTATAGAAGTACTCCTGGCTACCAAAGTATGCTCCTAAGAATCATCAGAATCAACAAGTCTATACAGACCATGATCCTCAAGTCCCATAGCGATTGTAGTAGAAGTCTCCCTATCAACAATGCTACAAGTGGACGAATTGAAAACAACATCCAACTGAGGAGAATGCCTCATGATCTGGCTAATGGAGAGAAGATTATGTTCCATGCCTCTAACATGGTAGACATCAAGAAATATTAAATTTCTCCCTCCAGAGTGAAACTGGAAATTTCCCTTACTAGCAACTGTGTACTCTTCGCCTCCTCCAAAAATGATAGAATCAAAGAATGGTTTGAATTTTGTGAACCAATCCCGACGATGAGTAAAATGTCGCGAAGCGTCAAAATCAATATACTAAGTAGAATATTGTATTGAATCTACTGTTCTCTTGGCCATAAATGCATAGAATGTAGATTCTTTCGGCTCAGAGTGCTCTGCAACATTTCCCTTTTGTTGAGACCTTGCTTGCTTCTTTTGTTCAGAAGCTAATCAAACTTGACAATTAGCCTTCATGTGACCATATTGATGGCAATAATTGCACTGAATGTTCTTCTTCTTGCTATCCTAAGAAGAACTAGAACCTTTCAACTAAGAAGATTGAGCCTTCCCTTTGTTCTTAGTAGAAGATTTGGCAAAGAACGCTTGATTTGTGGAGGTAGAACTGGTACTGCTCCCAAACTACTATCTCCAACAATCCTGTTGTAGAATCTTGTTACACAAGTCTGGAAACTTCAAATCAACATTTATTGAAGTAATATTCAACGTTTCAATGAAATTCTCATAAGATTTTGGAAAACTCTTCAAAGTGATGACGACCATGTCCTCTTCCTCCATTGTTCAACCAATTGCCTCCAATTGATCATGAATGTCCTTAATATTTTTCAGATGTTCCTATAAGGACATTTTCTCATCCATCATGATGGAAAAAAGCATGTACTTGAGAAAGGCTCTACTTTTGTCAGAGGTTTTATGAAGGGCCTTCAAATGATCCCAGATTTTTGTAGCAATTTTTCTAGACAATAACTGAGGTAGTTGCTCATTTGTGACTCAGAGTTTTATGAGCATGAAAGCTTCTCAGTTGCATTCATCCCATTTGTCTTGGTCCTTTCTAGCTACAGTAGGACGAGTTGAGCTCCCCAAAAGAACTTGATTGAGGCAATGATATTCAAATATCGTAATCATGCGCTGCTTCTGTGTGTTGTAATTCTTCCCATTGCACTTTTGGTTGCTTTTGAGCATTATATTTGTCAGAGATGCCATCATGTACCCTGAAGTCAAACTAGTGGAGGCACAAAAAATACTGCACTGAAAACAAAAACAAGTTTCGCAGGACAAATTTTAAGGCAAAAATAAAACCCTAACATAGATTTCAAGGTATAAAACAAATACAGAGTTTTTAAGACAAAACCCAAAAAAATTGAAGAATACCCAAAAAAATTTGGCAGCACCCACTTGCACAAATTTTGAGGCATGGAAAACAAGGTACCCAAAAAATCAAAAGACAACCTAGTTGAGATTTGGAAAACCCACCAAGAATCTACGATCAAAATAATTTTTCGGCTTAAAACTGAAGGTAAAAACCCTAGCCGATTTCACAGAGACCCTAGGTAGCCATGAAAATTGAAAAAATTGTAGAGAATTTAGGAAAACATGCCTAGCAGGAACAACAAAGCAAGGGCACATATCGCGTCCATAATGGAGACAAGAATGCAGACTAGAAAAAATAAAAAATCGTGCCAAAAAATGTTTGAAAAACACAGCTTTAGAGGAGCAAAAAAACGTGTAGAAAAGGGCTGAAAAAACTCAAAGGAAACCTATCCAAATCCTGCACAAAATCTCTAAGAAATGCGTCCAACAAAGGGTTCACAAAATATGTGCCCAAGAGTCGAAATCGTGGCTAAAACAGGTGAAAACACACACCTAGAAAAGTTTGAAAGTCGTGCTCAAAATAAACACCCGCCCAGGAGCAAAAGAGACCACAAAAAAATCCACAGGCCTAGGGCACAAGTCTGCAAAAAAAAATACCTGTGATTTTTTCCTTAACAGGAGCACGAAAATCTAAAACATTGAGCCACGATTTTTTCTTTTGCACAAAATCCCTCAATTTTCATAATACAAAGAGCCACAAAAATTCAAACTTCAAGAGCTTTTAAAAAATTTCTTTCAAAATTTTTTAGAAGATTAATTTTCAATCACTTGGGCTCTAATACCATGTTCATGAAGTGAACTGGTAATTATTACTTGCTCTTATTAAGAAGAAGAGAAGAGTACAATATATAGCAGTGACAAAGCACTGTAGGCATTTATGAATCTAGCTACTTTAACTAACTACAACTGTAGACATTTAAGATGTCTACCAATCTCTACCTACTCACTACAAAAGACCTTTAAGATGTCAACTAACTAATTACATTTAATATTGACCATTAACTATACAGAGATATATTATTCTAACATAAACCCTCAAAAAATAATTTTACCTAATAGAAAATGAATGACTACCATATGATAGTCATGTTGGCTCGTTCTACCTCCACAGGCCTACAAAATTTTCTTGGGTATGAGAAGATTTTGACAGAGGAAATGATAATCCTGCAACCAATAGAATAGAACCAAATAATAAAAAGAAAGTTTAGGGTCAATAGATGTATGTTTTAGGGTTTCATAAGCTATTTTCTTTTGGTGATTTTAAATGAAATGTTCAATCAAAATAATGGCACTAGTTTAAGAATAAGTAAGTATATAATTACAAAAATAAACAATAAAAAAAGGAAAAAAGGGGGGTCAATAGCTTTGCTCGAATGTCCTTGTTGGGAATGCATTTTTTTAGTTATCTTATCTTACACCCCCTTTAACTTTTTTTTACAATTGCCTCTCTATTTCACGAGGATCATAGTATTCAACATTAAAAACCATTAATCTATATTTGTACAATAGTAATATATGGCATGATGGATTAATCAATTATCATCTCAATAATTTATAATTAACAATCAAAGTGGTTATTAAGATTACTCGAGAGTATCAATATTAAATCATGTGTTAGGCCATCAAAATTATTATATGGGTTTAATCATAAACAATTAGTTGTGTTGTGGTTGTGGTTCTATTTTTACTGATACTCTAACTGGAAGAATGAGATAATGGTAGATATAGCCACAAAATTATCATCATAACTTCCTTAATAGTATCACATTTAAAGCCATTAAGTTTGCAATGGTATATTTGATATTTCTATTTATGACACACAATGAAATAGTCACCTTCGCCCCCCTTCCCCCCCCACCCTCACACCCCCAATTAATTTTTTCTAACCATATGTAACTAGTGTGGAAGCCTTGTTAAGTAAAAAAGAAGAAGAGGGGGGTGAATGTTGCTTACATTGCATCATATTATCATGGTGCAAGATACTAAGTGCAAGTCAATAGAAAATATAGGGTTAAGCCTACAAATATTATATAAGGATGTGACCTCATGGAAATTGTTTATATAAGTTGTATGAACTAATGTATAGGTGTACACAATTCTTAGAAGGTAGAAACCCCACACTTATAGTCAAGTTGTTGCACATTTTATGGCAAGGTCAATAGAACTAAGTAAAAAAAATAAATTGTCATGTTTTATTACCATGGTTTATTCTCGTGCCAAGTGGGAATCATAGTACAAGACTCATATGTGGTACCTTCTTCCCTTTGATCATGCAATGTGTAATTCATATTAATGTGGATAGGAGTGTAGGGTTCAATGTAATTTTTTGTAATTGATTATGAATTTATGACCATCTTTATACCATATCTTGTCCTAAATAACATATTGGACCTATTAGAGGATAATTATCTACCAATTTTGATAGTGAATTCTCTAGATAAGAAAATAGCCAATAAGGTAGGGAGCTCTATGATTGCTGTCTTACAACATGGTGCAACTAGAGCATACATGCAAGGTCAAATTTAGGTCCTTAATGACTCTTAGTGTCTTAATATTATTTGTCTAGTTGCACAACTTCCTTAGTTACGGGTTCATATTTAATTCCAAGAAGATCAACTACTTTCTTGGGAATAATAGAGTTGATAGCCCTTAAATCTATCATTTAATTGTGAAATATATGATCCCCAATAATTAAAGATAAATAGAAGGGTGCTAACTTACTGATTTTTCTTGAATTCCCTTCCTACTTGAGCTGCGCAAAGCTGGTTGGAACTATGCCTCCTTGTTTTGTTGACGTATCATTTGGTCACTTAAATCCCTCCAAATCTTGTTGCAATTAAATTCCTTCAAGATGGGATAGACGAGGCCTCCCATATGATGATGTTCAAGTTATCCTTCTTCCTTTGATCAACTATATTGAAAGGAACATTGCTAACCTTCTAGGGAATTTTTGGAACAACAAGATCCAACTTTGCTAATGACCTATTTGGAGTCAATCTTGTGTTTTATTTTGTTTCGCAATAGTTTGATCTAGCTGTAACACCCTTGCATTACCTATTGTACCAAAAAATGTAGTACCATGGAGAGGTTGAGAGGTTGATGCTACACTATCAACACCCAATTGGTTCAAGCCACAAAATTTTGTTTTGCTCTTTTTGAAAAATGTAGAATCTCTTGATATGTGACCTTGTCTACCCATAACTCCTTCACTTGCATCAAATTGTTGCCATGAAGTAGAAGGTTCATTTTGAACCACTAAAGTTTACATACACTCACCATTTTGACACATTATGATTATGTGGTTGATTACATGGATGACACCAATCCTTTCTTGGGCAAGATTGTTTTGTTGAAATAGGAGCTTTTGACATGGTTGTAGTAGCTAGGTTTATAGTGTTCAATGGTTTAACATAATTCCATTTGTTTTACCATTGATATGGTTGGCTATTTTATTGGTAGCTCTAATTTTGAGGTTGATAAGGCCTATTTGATATTTCAAATATTCCCATCAATTAATATTGACTCCTTTGAAAATTTGTAGCTTGACTTCATCTTCACCTTGAATATTATCGACCTCCTTGTTACGAGTGTCTCATGGTGTCTTGGAGTTTACATTAAGAATATTTGTGGCACCTTTGGTTCAAAGCTATGACTCCAGTAAGAAATTAAAGTGACTAATTTGAAGCTACAATGGCCAGTCATAATGACCATAAGAAAAATGTTCAATATAGCTATTCACTCATAATTTCCATGAACTTATATACAACATCCTTTGTATTCCCGATTAAACATTCAAAAATTGGCACAACCAATGAAATACTTGACAAAGTGCATATTGTAACATTCAGGAGGATGTAATTAACACCACCGATATACTGGAGAATGCGACCTTAACAATTAAACTTCCTTTATGGAGTGCAAGCCTGAAAAATTGATTCAATCGATCATTCCTTGTGTCGTTGTAAACCCTCCCTTAGCCGATGACTCGACAAGCTTAAGAATATATGATTCACCCCCTTGGGTTATTTCAATCTTTAATTGCAAAGCTTCATAATTGTCTTGTGTATTCATCAAGGACTAGATTTTTATTTATGATAGTCAGTGCCTAAGAATAATTCATTCATGTCTCCCAAAACTTAGCCCATTTCATATAATTGCAGTGGGTCTAACCAAATGACAATTGAATATAAAATATGCTTAAATTTAAGTTCAGTGCAATAGTTCATGCACAAACCTGAATTCTGATGACTCTTAACTGAATTATATGGAAGCTCAAGCTCTATATGATAAAGTATGGTCACCTCAATTTGCAGACTTGAAGCATCTAAAAATCTCCAGCTTGAACTCGTCCAATCTCTTCTTCAAAGACTACACTTTTTTATTTTTTTTCTTTTTCTGAAGATTCACAAACTTTGAAAACTTCAATCATTTAGTACCAAGCAAGAAACTATATATCTTCTCCAGCTATCAGTCAAGGAAAATCTTTCATTGTCGAAGCCAATCCTCTTCCAGAGGTCACCCCACCTCAGAAAGGTTGTGAACCATGTCCACCAACAAAACTTGTTCCAAAAACCCAAAATCTAACTTGCTAACAATGAGCTCCTCCATTCTTTTATTCATCTCCTCCTTGTAACTCCTGGTGACTGTTCAAATTCTCCTCTTTTTGCCTTTCAGTTTTAATTTTTTCTTTTTTGAGAATTCACTTTTTAAAAGTAACTCAATTTATTTATTTAACTTTTGTAACTTAAGTTGCTTTTTCTCAACTAAATAATTAATTTAAGTGTCTATTTTAATTTAGCCCTTTCTGACAACATTAAATTAATTATTTAATTGCAATGTTGACTCGAAATTGGGGACATTACAATGCCTTACCTAAATAAGTTGAAATTACTAGAAAAATATCATTACCAAACTTTTATATCCTTGGAAAATCTGAAGTCTCCTCACTTCAAATGAAGTCTCTTGGAAACACTCATTTGGAGGTGACCCTCCAAGAAAAAATACATTTCTTTTGGGCCCTTTCCATTGACCTTTTGACTCTAATTGGAAAAACACACACTTTTCATGACTCACCACTTTTCCATCACTAAGTTTGTTGTTTCAACTTCACTTTGACAAACACACCAAAATGAAATGCTTTTCAGATATGTCAACTTTTTTCCAATTGATCATTTTCAAGCATGGATATGCCACTTCTTGATACTTAACCAATGGGCGAATGTAATGTCCCCTTCCTAGCTAGTGGCTTGAGGAACAAGGTTATCCTATTACTATGGTTTATGTAGGCTAACAGGAGGATTAGGGAATCTTTCTAAGAGGTTTCAGGACTTGTCCTTGTTACTTACTACTTTTAGTAAGTAAAATTTTAGGTCAGCAATGACATACTTGCAATTGATATTGGTCATGGGACACTCTCGAGTGGTCATTTGGATATCTAGGCCAAGATTTATGGATTTATTAAGTCACATTATTTAATAATATTCTATTATTAAGTGATTTAGTGATTTAATGTTATAAAGTGAAAGTGACTTTATTAAAAGAATATCTTAAGTCACTTTATAAAGTATTTAAGTGAAATAAGTCACTTTATAAAATATTTAAGTGAAATAAGTCACTTTATGAAGTATTTAAGTGAAATAAGTCACTTTATGAAGTATTTAAGTGAAATAAGTCACTTTATGAAATATTTAAGTCACGTTATTTTATAATATTCTATTATTAATTGATTTAGTGATTTAATGAACTAATAGTGAAAGTCACTTTATTAAAAGAATATCTTAAGTCATTAATTTTGCATCTTGACCTCTCAAGTTCACACTTAGTCCATTGACTTAACAAAAAATTTACAATATATCAACACATAATATGAACCAAAATGAAATATTTTAAATGTAGTATCATTAAAACCTCAAATCTGACCTCAGTTATAACAAGAAATCAAAAAACATAAATGAATAAACCAAAACAACCAAAACAAAGTTACCCAAGTTTGATTATTGTTGTGCCATGGAGGTAGATTTGCTAAAAAATGGATGAAATGTGGTTGCTCAAACCATAAACATGACATTGCAAAGATTACAGATCCCCCTCTTAAAATGACTCATGAGAGGATAGATTTATAGGTTTGGTAGGATGAAGATCATCATTGAGATTTCATAAGACTTGAATGGCTTAGATCAAGCTTGTTGGGTAGTTGAGAGATGGAGGGAGAAGATAAATCAAGAATTATTTAACTTCAAATTGTCTTTTTCGGAGATATTTATCATATGTATGTATTTTCCAGAGATAGTTATCATATGCATGATGACATATAAAAGAAATATTGAATTTATTTTTCGGTGGTTATGAGGGGATTTAATTTAAATCACATGGAAAAAGGACATGAATTAGGAAATAAGACTTAGGAGATTGATTTAGGACTTAGGGAAAATGGATCAGGATTTAAGGAGAATTTGATTATTAGGATAAATGATGGAAGTATGATATAGGATATTTTTAGGTGTACAATTTTCCCCTCTTCTAGTTGATATTGTGAATAAAAGAACCAATTCCATATCAAAGAAGAATAAAAATACAGATGTGATGTGATGGTGTAATGAAATAACTTGCCCAAGAAGAATATAATATTAAATATGCTACAGATACTTGATAATAATATGCCACTTCGAGGGGGATACCTCCAATAGTATTCAATAAGAACACAATACTCAACATGATGATGAAATAAGACTCACAACCTCCTATATATACCTGATTATGCCTAGGATATCACCTAGGCCGACCTAGATAGCCCTATATAAATATTAGGCCGACCTAAGCAGCTAAATAACAATATACTAATGATAATATGACTTAATTAAGAGTTAATATAGCCACAATCCGACTATTCATAACCATGTACGCTATGGAAGCAAGGGCATAATGTAACACCCCGTCGTACGAACCCCAAAGGACAATTAAACAATAATTACTGCCCAAATTTTTTTAATTTTTTTTAAAGTTAGCATAACATACATGTAATACACATTAAGTCATAACATGAATTTCATTTAAGTAGATTCACTAACACACATCCCTTGGGGTACACGAGGAGTCATTATGAGACTTAGATCCACACAATGACAATAAATAATAAAAGCCAAAGATATAATCCATAACAAAGTAAAATTTAATAAATGTAACACATACATGATATATCATTGATAAGAAACCATTTGTGTACATAAATACAACATATACATGATTAACTCAACACATTGAATAACAACTACCATGGCCAATATTCACACAAGGTTTAACATTACATTACAGTACAATGTTCAAGAGGTACAACGATACAAAAGTGTTTCCAAATATGAACATAAACCATACAATAAGATAACATGATACAACTGAAAGATGAATACACAGTATCATAACTGGCTCCAAGACAGATACAACTCTAGAGTCACCGCAACTAGCACCAATCTGCACCTCTCGATCCTCGACTGGGGACCCAATGGGGTGCTTAGCACGTTGCACCCGACCACGTGGGTCCGAAGACCCATCCCCCATGCTAAGGAGCTGACAAGAAAGAGACCTCAACCAAGAACATCCAACAGGGAACCACAAGACTCAACGTCATAAAAAAAGTATCATAAAACTCAAGGATTACAATGAGATAATCAACAACATTCATGACTCACATAATAACTTAAAGTCATAAATCTCATCACATTAACCAAAACAATAACCAGTAAACAAGTAACCAAAGGTTGATCATGAAACATTTCCAAAACAAACTGAAATAATAAACATAATACAATTCCAAAGTAACTGATACAACAATCAAAATACAAATTCTAGAGGCGACCAAAAACAATGCAAAAGGGCATCTAGTGGAGAGTGTCATCGCATAGCTCTCATGGGATCTCCTGGCCCTTCCTCCAACTTGAGGCACCGGCACCCATCTATGGATCTCCTGGCTCTTCCTCCTACTTGAGGCGCCGACACCATAGGGTAGCTCATGCGGAGTCAATAACCTCTCATGAAGACGAGATTACAACTTTGCTGACCACGGCCTTCTCAGTCTATCATTAGTCTATGATAGCCCTAATGCATAGATGAGGTATCCAATGTTTATTATCTTGTGTGTTTTACTACCCATCCCCTTAAATTCTATTTTTAGGTTATCACTTGTTTAACTACTCTTACGTGGGTTCTCCTGTGCACTTCCTCTTACCCAAGGCGTCGGCCCCCACGAAGAGCCACTCTCCCTAGAGACCCAACAAACATCAAAACCAAGGGTTGTACCATCATAATTGAACAAAGAATCACAACATAAAGGCATGCGAGGCATTACCCATCTCGCTAACAAGTACATAATCAGAGTCTCAACAATTCCCGTACAACCCTTTCAAAATCATGATACCAAGACACTTGCCACATCAAGGGCACATAAAGTGAGAACATCAACTGTCAATCATCTCAAGCCTCTGGTAGCCAAAAAGAATGACAACCCTCACATAAGGGTAAAATGAAGCAACAAGAGTTTTTTTCCCAATAATTCCAACCCAAGGATAAGGTTTCCCTCAAATCTGAGATTAACTCAGAAAAGCCACTCAAGAAAGTTTCATCAAACCCCATCCACAAATCAAAACGACGACAATACCAATATTGCATCAAAGGGAGACCTCTATTTTCTCCGCATAGGCTATCCAACCACACATTACTCAACGAACTTATAAATTGACTCAAAATAAAAATAAAAATAAAAATAATCATTGATCATGACAACAAAACCATCACCCAATACATGAACTTAAGGCAAAAATCAATCCACTCCAATAAAGAAATCAATCATATACCAATGTTATATGTAACGATCCTTATAAAGGACATAGAGACAACAATAAAATGAGTAGAAGAGAGTAAGACATTCAAAAGATCGTGAATTTCCTTTCATTCACCTAACATAAGTACACAATTGATCAAGACAACCATAACCTGGAAAACTCCACTTTTCATGAATTCTAATTCAACCATTCCACTTGTAAATAACCAAATTAGAAATGAACTAATCTATCAATGTTTACACAAATCATCAAAGATTAACATAAAGAGTATCACTTAATCAAATTACACTTTAGTTTGCACTCAATATGGATTTATGTAAAATTATTGAAGAAAACTAATTAAATATATATTCTTTCCTTATGATGCAAGAACCTAAGGACTATCCTCCAATGTAAGTCAAAACTATTATATTTCTTTCCTTTCTAATAATTTCCAATTCATATTACTTATCTACGAACATTAACTTCACAAAAGTAATGAAATAAAGCTACGCTACATATTGACATAATTAGGCTAGCTAATATATCTTTTAACCTCATCTAATCTAATCGCTGAATTTCTAAATTCCCAATTTAGTAACTCAACTTGTATGAGGCCCCTACTTCCTAACACAGTCGAATCAAACTCATAATCTGTTCTAAGTGTTCGAACAAAAGTCCCAAAATAACACTGACTCCCATCCTTTAGCTTGAGATCAAGATGCAACTTATTATAAACATGATATATATATATACGGATTTAAATTCAATATTGTAAAATGTAAATCAAATAATCATACAGAGATATATATATCAACACACATACCTATATATAATTACCTACGAATCTAAACACCAAATTTTTACCAAGGATACTCGTGAGCGCAATAAATAAAACTGAGGTCATACATAAGTCGGCCAAGGATATTCGACGTCCTCCTAGTTTCCATGAAATAAAAGATACTCTATACTAAGTCTTAGGATGGGACTAAACCGATCTGTTAACTTCTAATAGGATGAAGGGAATTAATTAAATTTCTACAGCCTTCTATTTTCAAGTACAGAAGATGGGCCAGGTTGCAAATAGAATCAGGGAGGCTACTAAATTTACTACACCTTTGCAAGTCTAAATGTTGCAGCTGTGATAGGTGGCTAATGGTTTCAGGGAGGCTATTTAATTTTGTACAATGCCTTAACTCTAAATGTTGTAGCAGCGATAGGTTGCCAAGTATATTAGAAAGTGAATAATGGAATTTGAAGATATCGCCATCTACTTACATTATTAACATTATTTTCAAGTGCTGCAACCGCGATAGATTGTCAGTAGAATCTACAGGTTATTTAAACCTTTAAACTTCTTGTTATGATCAGGTGCGCGGCTGAAAGAGGTTGATAATGAAATCAGAGAGTATTTAAACTTTTAAACTTCCTATTATGTTCAAGTGCGTGGCTGTGACAAGTGGACAATGAAATCAGAGAGGTTATATTAACCTTTAAACTTCTTGTTATGTTCAGGTGCGCGGCTGTGATAGGTGGACAATGAAATCAGAGAGATTATATTAAACTAAACATAGAGCTCACCACTGACTCGCCCTCTCTCAGAGATCAAAACAGGGGTGTTTGTTCAACAAGCAAATTATTTTCTCCAATAAAAAATATAAAAAATAAAAAATAAAAAATGGATAAAGGGCAAAAAGATCAGACGCCATGAGGTGAGGAGATGTTACAGAGTAAAAACGAATGCCAGGCTCAATTCTCTTATGCAGAAAAGATGGACAACCAAAAATACCTATGCCTTGAATAAACAAGAAAGCTTAAAGTTGTCTATTGCACACTGCAACAACATACCTTAGAGAAAGACAGAGACATGGTGAAAGAAGAGAAAGCACGTGATAGCAATGAGGGTTATAGTGCCACTGATGTGATTCCAAGGTGTCAATTGGGAAGGCCCGCTATTATAAGGACTATTATGGCATATGTAGATTTGACAAAGACTGCAAAATTGAACTACAGTACTAAGGATATAGGCGATAGAAGGAATAGAGCATATGTTGAATTTGGGAATACCATGCAAGGAACAAGGTACCGCACAGAGTTAGGGGGTCAGTGCAAGCATTAGGCTCAGTGTCGCACATGCTCAAATGCCTCAAATATTTAAGATTGAATGCCTATAGAGCAGCTTACACAAGACACCAAGTTTATAATGATTACATTAAATTTTCGCTCAAAAAAATCATATACTTGAAAGCTACAATTAAGATCCCTTTAATTATAATGAAAGGGGCAAACAACCCTCGATTGCTAACATAAAACACCTCCAGAAACTCTAAACAAATTTATACCTATATAAGGATTTCAATACAACAAAGTTTCCTTTAGGGACCAACGTGGTAGAATGTATACGGAATACAGGCTACTTGAAAGAAATGCAGAGTACACTAAGACATGGTTACGGTGGCAAAAAAAAATAGAAGGTGACATGGGCAGAGGAGACACACTGCATAAGGAACAATTAACAAAGACAAAGTTTTCCTCAATCGCTTTCCCAAGGTTTGGTTTCGAATCTCAAAAGTATTGGTGCATTGAACTCAATATGAAGTAAAATCTACATTTTCCAAACAAAATAAAGATTCAATCAAGTTTTCGGGACTAAATACATAGCTATCCAATTACGTCAAGATACTCAATAATGGTTAAACGCATTACGAACAGAATAGTTAGAACAGTCTTCAAAACGGTGAACACTACATGAGTTTATCCATGGATTACCATATACTAAGTTCACAAATCAATCTTCTAACCAAAGCAACTTCATCAACCGAATACATATGCTACCTATAAATTGCAACACGCTACATCATATAAACAAGTATTCATTTTCTATAAACAATAAAATTCGATATTCTTACAGAGAACAAAACCACACCAACCTAGATCCTGAAGCTTGGCAAGTTGCAAATTCGGTGTCGAGATCCAATGTCGCATTCCCAACCATCCATTTCTTCCCGACCATCCAGTAATGTTTCATTTTTTTTTTTGAATCAATATTTTCTTCCCCCTTAATTCGAAAAAAACAAAAAATACAGCTTCTCTCTCCCTCCCAACTTCTTCAGAGCCCATTAATAATAAAACAAATCCCCTCTAAAGGATAAGATTTCGAAAGCCAAAAATCAAGTAAGTGGCTCTGATTTTTACAAGTTTCCAATCCAAAATTAGTTTTCCAGCTTCGCATGGCTTGTATCCCTCCTTTTTCTATCGTTTTCTTGACTTTTTTAAGATCAGTTCGAAACTTTATCTTCTATTATATATTTGAAATTACTCTAATTTTTAAAACAAGAAAAAAAACAATTAGAAATCAATAAAAGATCTTACCAAAAAAATAGCAAGTTTCCTTTTTACCTTATAGTTCGCAGTTACACAAGATCTTTCAATCTTATCTCTTTTATCATTCTAACTTCTAGTAACGATAATATTTATTTATTTATCTATTTTTGTTTCTTTCTTTTTACCATAGTTCTAAATCTTATCTCCAAGATTTATATATATTTTTAAACATATTTAAATTATTATCCTCACATATTATTAAATTATTAATTACCCTTAAGATAAAATTATTTATTTATTTACTAATAAGCTATTTACTTATGTCACCCAAAATTGATTTATTGGTTAAGTCCCACATTTATGTAAATTATTTGGTACACTATTTAATTCCATTAATTGGCTTAACAAAGCCATTAAAATATTACCTTAACCACATAATCTGACTAAATACACAACAAGATCACAAACACACTTACACAAATATGCGGAAGGACCAAAATTGGGCGAGGCACTACACATAACATGGCCCTCACCTTAACAAAAACGTTGTCCTCAATGCAGAACAATTGTGGTAGTTTTGTTTATATAATCTTCATCATCCCATGTGGTAACTTCAACTAGAAAATATTTCCTTATAATGAGGTAACTTGGAACTTTTGATGTCCTCATCTTCTTCATGTGTGTCTTGAAAATTAACTTCAGCTCCAAGATGTGTCTTCTCCCTTTGCATCAAGCTCTTGATGGTGATGAATGTGTTCTTCCTTTACTTGAACCTTTTGATGTGCCATAGAGGAAGAGGTGAGGAATAGTATATGGTACCCTTGCATTAGTTGAATAGCTTGATTAGGAACTTCTTCTTCATTGTCTTTTTCTTTTTCTTTTGTTTCTTCTTCTTCTTTCACTTCTTCTTTTCTTCTTCTTCTTCTTCTTCTTCTTCTTCTCTCCTTATGCTTCTTCTTCTTCTTCTTCTTCTTCTTCTTCTTCTGCCCTCCTTTCTTCTTCTCTTAGCTTCTTCCTTCCTTCTATCCATCTCATTCTTCTTGACACTTTTCCTTTCTTTTGCTTCTTCTTATCAGGAGTCTTCCTTGATGTGACAACATTCTTTTTGCCCCTTGTTGCAGGCCCCGTCATGATGGGAACCAATAATTTTGAAATAAATCACACAAATGAAACTTGAATTCTCTAAAAAATTTACTCATTAGGATTAATATCCTCTATTGCTACCCCATCCTTATCAAGAGTCTTCCCCGATGTGACAACATTCTTTTTGCCCCTTGTTGCAGGCCCCATCATGATGGGAACCAATAATTTTGAAATAAATCACACAAATGAAACTTGAATTCTCTAAAAAAATTACTGTAACTTAGGGCCAAAATACCTCTCACACGTAGAAAAATCTCCAAGAAATAAGCAAATTTGCAACCTTGAGAGTGATATTTGTGGAAACCTTGATTTTTCAATAAATTGCTTAGTTATAATCCAATTTCTCTAAATTTTTTTATTGTAGGCTCCTTTAGTATGTCTTCAAAAACCCAATAAAAATTAGGATCCTCATAAATATGTGAGAGATATGAAGATTCCAAATAAGTTGTGTAGAAACCCTAATTCTGTAATAAAAATAAGGATGCGATAATGCCCCATTGATAGGATAAAAAAGTCTTAAGAACATGGTTAGGCTCTCCAAATGGATGAAAAGGAAAGACAAAGAAAGGTAGTCATATTGAATTAGTGTGAGCAACCTGATGTTTGATATAGCACTTGATGTTATGCACCAAGGTATGAAGATCATGGTTACGTTGTGTCAAATGCATAAAGGACTGAAAGGTTCAAGAAAAAATATGTCTATAACACCATGATGTCTTTATGGCATGTATGTTGCAAGGATCGACATAGATGATAACACACACACAAGCAAAGCAATCAGGAATGTATAAAATGATTACAAATACAAACACAATTTTTCTGACTGTTAAAATAAAAATTAATGATTGATTAATTGATGATGATGATGATAACATTGTTGATAAGGGAACAATATACCCCAAGAATAATTCGAGAGGCTTGATAATGATATACCTTGATGATGATGGTTCATTGGATTGAGTTAATTAAGATTTTGCAACAAGGTTGGGAATAAAATTATTAAATTCTTTCAAGATGATTGGCTAGATCACTTGTAAAGATGTGTGGAGAAGAATAGCTTGTAGTGGATTAATTATTATAAGATTGTGTTTGATTGCTTAGGATGATTGTAGTGGGTTACTATTGGATTATGACATTGGGTTGCATTTGGATGGGATTATTGTCTCTATATGATAAATAATTACAAGGGAGCATCAAGTCTAGATACAAGGATGTCAAATAGGTTGACTAAGGATAATTGGCTTAATGAATTGGAGGGGTGGATTAAAGGATTGTTGATAGTGAATCGAAAGGAAGATTGATGGGTTACAAAATTACAATTAATGTGAAGAATATTATTGTGTTAAGAGTATTAATGACAGTGGATGGAAGGGAAATATGTGACCTCCAAGTACTATGTCACAAAGGAAAATATGGATCTAGAAATAAATTGTCATAATAAACAGTGACAACAAAAAACCAAATCACAATCACATAGTCATTCAATAAAGCTTAAGGAAATTGCATAAAGAATGAATCAAACCCGCAATAACAAAATCATACAATCACGTTGCTTCTCTCCATTGTTCTTCAATTGTACCTTGAAGAATGGTGTTGAAGTTTCTCTAAAATTTGAGCACAAATCACTTAGAAATGATAATTATAGCATATACATACATGCATTTATATGTATACATATACATACATACACTTATATATATATATATATATATATATATATATAAAATAAAATATACATAAAAACATATATATACATACATATGAATGTATATATATTCTTGGATGGGGACCTGTGTTCCTTTAAAGTGAAACTTGTAATATAGATATATATGCATTTATATATATCTACATACCTATATATATTAATGTATATATACATGCATGTCTATATATATATGTATGTATATTTGTACATACATACATATACATACATATCCACATATACATAAATACATATATACATACATATGTAGACATATATATGTATATATATACATGTATACATATACATATATACATATATATATATGTGTGTGTGTGTATGCATACATACATATATATATACATATATGCATACATACATATGTATGTATGGATATAGATGTATGTATATACATATATACTTTTGGAAGTTGTTGTCATTGATGTTAACACTAAGGAGATTGTTGGCAACTATTGACAACACTTGAATAATAAGTTGTTTGTCCTTGGCACTGGTTGTCTTTGTTATATTCAGTTTGGGCTAACATTGGTGATGGAGTTCATGGTTGAATTTCATGCCTTATCAAAGAAGAGTTGTTGAAGTTCATACAATGCATCATTATTGTCAGCAAAGTCAAGATTTCACTATGATTTATTTAGATGAGGATTAAAAGCATTAAGATGAGGATTAGAAGCATGACTAATAATGGAGAGATGTTGTTGAAGGTCTATTGTATGTCTTATGCTCTCTTATGATGTTCCTAACAATATATCTGTTGTTGAAAGGAAGCTTTGGCCTTCGTAAGTTGCTTAAGTGTTTCTAGTTTAGGAAGTTGCAATGAAGTCTATCTTGGGGAATGCTCTACATTCCTCAGATGTTGTAGTTCTAGTCTTGCGGTTTGGTACTCAATGCTAGTGCTCTATGTACATTGTGATCCTATCTTTCCAGGTTACTTGTGTTGCTAAGGAGGCTTCTATGAATTGCAAAAGGTTGATAGTGTTGTTGGTCGTGCAGATTGGTCTGAGAAATGCTATGCATTTCTTTGCATTGATATTTCTACTCCTGTGGCTTGGTGAATGTACTCAACTGTATGTGCAATGTCTCTATTCCATTTTTAAGTGTTGAAATGGTCTGCAAGTTGTTCTAATAATGCTACATCATCTGGTTATGTATCTTGTGTTTCCTAAAAAAAGATTTTTTTACTTGTTTGATTTGCGGTGACTATTGATGGCATGACAATAAGGAAGAAGTGTATGAAATTGTTGTTGGATGTTCAAAGAACATCCCCATGTGATGCGCATGTTGCTAATTGGTCGGTGCTGCATTGTGTCTTGAGTTGGTTTTCTATGTTATTTGTGGATATTTGTCCAACAAGGCTTGTTCTTTTAATTAGGTCCAGTGCTTGGAGGGCTACCCAATAATGGAAGATGTGTCATGATAGTTTTGGGTCCTGACCTATCCTGTTTAGGAGTGCTTCAAGTAAATTAAAATTGAAAGAGGTTTATGGGCCCTTCAATGTTTCATCCACATGTTTCCTTGATGCTGACTTAGATTGATGTGCACCTACATCTAAATCATTTTGGATCACATTGAAAGAAGTGTTAAGATTATTTTTGGTCCTCTAGATATCCTTTGGATTAGACTACATTATTCTTTGGTGGTTGACCAATTAAATTCATTGTTTATTTTCTTCCTGGCTGACCTAATTGAAGAATTAAAGTGTTGTGATAGATATAAATGCAAGATCATTTCAGATGCAACAAGATGGAGAAGTGTACAAGTGCTAAAAATTGTGTGTGCGAGTTGTATTGAATATCAAGTAGAGATAGTGCTAAATATTGTGAAAGGAAAGATCAATTGAGCTTGAATGCCTCAATCAACAAAGATTTTTGTTTACAATCTTTGTAATTCTCGTATATATATTTTGTATCCTACTTTGAGATAGCGAATTCCTAGAGTTAATCGATACTTCAGTGTTGCAAGTCCATTTTGTATCTTGCTCTAAGGAAGTGAGCCTTCTTGCAAGTCTTTTGGCTATGAACCTTATATTGTGAGTTGACTCTCACTATGGTTTTTCCCTCATTGGGTTTTCCATGTAAATTTGGTGTCTCCTTGTGCATGTGTGTGTTCTCTATTTCTTTCTCTTGATGTTGATCTATTCATTGCTATATCTTTCATTGATAAAGTTTGTTGAGATTGTTAAAGACTCAAATTGATATATTCTTCTATGTTACTACTTTTCTTAAAGTTCTATCTTTATTTGCTAAAGGAGTTTGACTTATGCTGAAAGTTTCAAGTTCTGAAAGGGGTTAAGTTTTTTGTGTAGATTAATTCACCCCCTGCCCTCTTAGTCTCCAGAAGAGTTCAACAATAGACATATATACGTACACATACATATATATACATACATACATATACAAACATATTAATGTATGTGTATATTACTCTAGCATCATAAATTTTCACCCTTAACAATTTCACACAAGGTTTACCTCCCCCTCATGTGCTAAGACCCATTTGTGCATTTTAATGTGCCCATTTTATAATAATCTTTGGAAAATCAGAGGTTAAATTGGGATTAAGGAATTAATGTTCATTTACCAATGATTAAGGCCCCAAAAATAGGCCGAGCTAGGGTGTCAGATAGCCTCGTCTGAATTATTTTGGCCCCAATTCAAATATATCAGTGTTGACATTTTAGCATTTATAAATCCAAAGTTATTTGTCAACTATCGGTAATTAATTTGTGAGAAAGTGAAGAATTGCATATAAATACAAGTCTTTTTCACCATTTGAAATCCCAATAAGAGCTATAAAAATCCTAAGGAAATTGAGAGTATAATTGAGCATACTAAAAAGAAATCAAGAGCAGAATTTGCAGAATTATATAAGCATTATTTCATTCAAGCATCATGTTAGAAATGCATCATATTTTCATGTCCGTTTGTTTATGTTTTATATCCATTTATTTTGTGAGTACTAACACTTGCAGGACTTCAACTCAAACATCCAATTCTCTTTGAAGGTGATGAGTACAATGACTTCAATGCATCAAAGAAAATAGATCTGAGTGGTAAGTTGCATCAATTGTCAATTTGTCACTTGTTTATCATTTACCCTCTGTTAGATCGAGGGTAATCTCACTTTTACATCATCGTAGTCATTATGGAGGTAGAAATACCAAACTAGAGTTTGACTTATGCAAGCCCCTATACAACACAACCCTTTTCCCTCTTCTTTGTGTGCAGGTTATAGCTCTAAAGTGAATTAGATAAGGATTGAAGACCTAATTATTCAATCAAGAATTGAAGTCCTATAAGGGAATGTAATCCAAAGTTTATAGGCTATATGCATTATGTTTAATGAATCTCTAAGCATTTTGTTTACAAGATTTATGTTTTAAAGTAAATAAATCATTTGCCCCTTACTTGCAACATTTATAAATAGGAGATATCCTCATGAAGTTCTCTTAAATTGAAAATGAATTATTTATTTGTTTTGAAATCCAAATGTGCATTCTATTCGTGAAAGGGGCTATATCATCTTGTTCAATTTTGTAGTAGGTAATATGTCAGGATGTGAATGTATCATCCTATCTTAGAATAGAAAGAATAAAGTAAGTAATATATGGGTTGGCTAATGCATACACAAGCTCTTCACTACGAACATGAAAACAAAGAATGATAAATGTATGGCTACACATTATTTATGTTCAGTCTGTTCAGACATATTTTTGTATATAGGGTTATTAAGGAAACACATGGCCGAGCTTATCCGACACACTCTAAGGGTACACTCCTTAGGTGGTTGGGCCCATTCACCTGGCATTCTTGTACTTTATTTTCTTTTTGAGAGATTTTCGTTTCAGTTAACTTTTTTATCTCCATTTTCACCTTTAAAAGTTATATTTTTTCTTTACTTACAGTATGGAATAAATATGTCAGAATCCTTTCCTATAGATACTTCGTCGAATACAATACACGCCGAAGGAAAGATATTGCACAACATTCTAAAACTATACTTTGTGCGCTTATTTGTAGGAGATGATTTAGGTGTATGGGAGTTTAATTAGAGATGCCCTATAATAAAGGTGTTTAAATAGCTAATTAAAAAAATACTTGATAATAAATATATATAATGAAATGTAATGAAACAAGTTTTGAAAATAATAATAATAAATATATATAAAAAAATATTTTGAAACAAATTTTATACAATAAATTGTTTTTGAATTATTTGAATTTTTATTTTTTAAATATATTTTTGTTATGTTTGTCTTTAATGTGTATAATGAATTCATGACAACATTTATATAATATATTTATAATATTTTTATTTTATTTTTAAGATAACATAAATATACTAATTAAAATTGTTGATATAATAATATACATTGTTTTCATAATATAATAACATTTATGATAATATATTTATATAATATTATTATCCTACTTTTAAAATAATATTAAAATTGTTGATACAATAATATACATTATGCTTTATTTTTATTTATGTAAAATTTATTTTTTTACTTTGCAACTATTCAAAAATATATATCTTATTTAATCAAGAGTTATTTCTATTTATATTTATTTTTTAAAATTGAAATCTCATTAAAAAATTCTCAAGAAAATAAAATAAGAACAATCAATAGTACTTTAGTATGAGTTATATTTTATAACATATTACAACAAAAAACTAATTCTTAAACTAACATAAAAATATAAACAACTTTCAAACTATTATAATTCATAAAACATTCAATGGACAAAATATTTTTATAGTCCCATGTTGATGAACATGAATCGTAGGAAAATTTATAGTTTCAAATTTAATATCATTTTCTTTCTCTTTTCATCCATTCATAAAAATATATTTCAATTTTATTAAATTAAAAATATTAAACAATAATGATTCCCCATTAGATTACAACCACGTGTGTACCTCTTAAACTCTAAATAATGGATATCTACAATAATAGTAAGACACAAAGTGACATGCCATGATCACATGTAAAAATTGAAACACAACTACATATTTAAAAAACTAAAACTATCTAAGAATTATTTAATTTTTAATCCATTTAAGAGTTATTTTATATATCATGATCATATATAAAAATTGAAACACAATTAAATGTTCTAAAATTTTAAACTATCTAAGAATTATTTAATTTTATTATTTTTACAAAAAAAATCATTTGCCTAGATTTTTTTTTTTTAAAACATTAAAACCTTCTATTTAAATGTTTCTTTTATAAAATAACTCTTAAGTAAATAAACGTAAATTAATGTCAGTTTTCTAAAAATAACTAGAGATGACTTTAAATTATTGAAACTCGTAGCTCCTTTTCTATACCCTTCCATGCTTTGTTTATTATCCCTTTCTTGCAGATCTAGAATTGGTCTTCTTTATTTTGTCCATGCTCCATAATTTTTGCTAAGATCCTTTATTGTAGGTTTGAATCGAGTATACCCATAATTTTTTGGTTCCATGATATATTTTGCTAGCCCTTTAGCAAATATCTAACTCTCTTTTGGAATTATCTCATTTTTCTTTGATATTTGTGGCTTAATTCACAAGGTCCATTACAAAAGAAAAAAATTCTATATATTTTTGAAATGATAGTTTCCTTCAAATATTTTGATAGATTCTAGTAACTTACAAACCTTAAAGTAATTTCTTCTATTGATGATCTCAATATAATTCTTTGAAGTGTAGAAAGATAATCTCTCTTTGAATCCCTCTAGGTAGAGTTTTATATATATTTAAGCTAGCAACAAGATATATGATAACTCCATGATTTATAGGATGACAAGATCAAAAATTTGATACCGTTGCAATAACTCTAATGATTATTTTACATGTAAAAAAAAATATTTTAATATTTTAACTATAACTTGTAAAAACCCATAATTCTTTACAACTTATACATCAACATTCATAACCCAAAATGAATAATTTTGTTAGTGAAGAAAGATAAAATTTAGAAATTTTCTTACTATTTCAATCAATTACAAGATTACATCAAAATACTTTGTAATAATGGTAGGGATAATAGTTACAATAATAACAAAAAAATTGTAACAACATTGTTGGAATCCACAATAACTACAAATTATACAAACTTTATTTAGCTATGATTTACCAAGATGAAAATTCATTAATGACCTTAGAATGAGACCATTCTATAGGTTTAAAGGGGTTTCATCCTCTAATCCTCAAAACGAAGGGCTTTCATCTTATGATCTCTTGTAGATCTAAGGGTTTCTATCCTCAAATTTGGTTGCTTGAGCATGTGTTTAGAATAATTTTGCAAGTTTTTTTTATGTGCAAAATATGAATAATAATCTCCGATTAGATGTTTTCACTCTTGATATCCTTCTAATTAATGATTGGTATATGATTATTCCAAAATAACAACTAAGATTACATAAGGAACTGTGAGAGTTGTTGATGAACTCGAGCACCCATGATCACCTGCAAAACCAAGATAATCCTTCCACACAAGAGCAGCAAGAGATAAAATGCTAGAATATAGTGCAATAACAAAATGATGTTATTATGACACACTAAATTATACAATATGCCTCAACTCTCCCTTGAATTGACTAAGTTAATATGAACTCATATGGACTAGATTTGAACTAGATAGGAGGGAGAGGTGAGTGCAGAATATATAGTAGAATATGTGCAAATAATTCCAAGAGGGGAAATAACTCCCAAATAACCAAATTAGGTGGGAGTTATGCTTACTTGGAAAATGCCAAATATGTGGCATAACCTACTCAGAAAGAGATAGATGAGTGGTTTTGTGAGGTGGAATATAAGGCTAAAAGAGGGTGTGAAACTCAACCACCCAAGTGTGAGTGGGAGCAACACATGTAATCGATGGATTATGCCACGTGTCCTCACATGAACCACATCTCATATAACCTAAGGTATCCTTAATAATGTGTAGGAAAAATAATATTAAAAAACTTACACTAAAACCCCCCCTTAAGCATAGCTTGGGTGGGTGAAAAGACATAAAGATGCAAATATGGGTCCCGACTACTAGGCCATGTTAGGTACCCATGTATAAAATACTCTCTCACAAATGGAGTAAAGAAGAAAACCCCGTGGGACAAAACTCCTCCCCAAAAGAGAGAAAAGAAAACAAGTTTCCCAACACAAGAAGAATCCTATGCAAGGAAGAAGTCCCCTCCAAAATAGAAAGGATAGGAAAGACCATGTAGCCTTCCCCAAAGTAGTCAACTGTGCCAATGGTTGAAGCTCGAAACTGAATGTAGAACATGGTCCATGATTATCGAACAATGTTCCTCCCCTTAGGAAGAAACAAAACCAAAGGTGTATGCAGGATATCTTCCCATTCCTGAAAGGAATATGAAGGAAGAATGATGAAAATGTATGAAGTCTTTGAACTCTGCTCAGGTGTCTCCATGTCGATGTCGAAAGATGTCACCATCAAATCAGGTGTTCTAGGCCACATTGCAGAAGATGACAATCCAAAACCTAGTGGAGATGGATGTAGAACAAAATTCAAAGACAAAAATATCTCCTCTGAAGACAAAGGAACCTCCTCCAAATGTAACACAAGTATCCTCAGAAGCAACAGTAGATAGAGGAGAAGGAATGCAAGGCTCAATAACTGGATCTGAGAATACAAAGATTCAAATAGCCAAAATTCTCCTCAAAATCAAATGTCACACAAGGAGTGTGATCAACAGCCAAAGGATCAAAACCATCATCAGGTGCAAAGTCTGAAAAGGTATACAACTGAGATTCATGATCAACTATATTAGTAGCAATTATCTCTCTACTCTCCAAGTCTCTGATGATAACTAAATCAGGTGTGAATTCCATAGTCTTCCGTGCTCCACCATGAGTGATCTGATAGATGGAAAGAAGATTGTTTGTCAAGTGAGGTACACAAAAAACATCATTGAAGGTGCCATCCCCAATATCAACAGAACCCTTCCCAATTACACTCATGTAAGTGTTGTTTCCCATCAAAATAGGTGACATAACACAAGGCACAAAAGAAGAGAAAATAGATTGTGTAGAAGCCATATGATGAGAAGCTCTAGAATCTAGGAGCCATTTCCCTGATTCATGACTTATAGAAGCACAAAGAGCTTTACCTTTATTTTTCTTAGCCTCAGAAGAAAATCCTGCATGACCTTTATCATTAATAGATCCTAACTGTTTGGAATGTGAAGAAGAAGAAGTAGACTCAGACATTCTAGAAGGTAGATCAATGTTGTTCTTCTTAAGAAGATGTTTTAGTTCATCAATATCCTTCTTATAACAAGAATGTTCTTCATGTCCAGTTCTCTTGCAATATGAACAAGTAGACTTCTCCTTCCTAGATGATTCCTCCCTAGAAGAGGATTTGTGTTGTGCTTGATCTATTTTGTGAATTTTTCTTAAATTTCTTTTATTTCTTGTCAGATTGTACTGACTCTTTATGTCCCTTAGGCTGACTAGCCAACAAGGCCTAAGTCTGTGATGGCTTTATGAGACCCATAGAAAGAAGCTTTTGGTGTTCATGCATTAACATCTCAGAAAAAGATTCAAATGAAGGCATAGTATATGCATATCCCATAGTCAGTCTATGAGTATGAAAGCTAGAAACAAAAGTTGCAAATTCAGGATGAAGTTTATTCAGTGTATTATAGATTAACTGAATGTCCTTTTTATCAATACCACAAAATTTACATTGTGCTCTCAGATCATTGACCTTAGTAATATAATCCTGGATGTTACCAAAGCTCTTTGGATCAAGGCTCATCAGTTCATTATCAATCTGATAACCTTTGACTTCATCTATTGTGCCATACAAAGATTTTAACTTTTCCCAAGCATCATGTGAATTTGTACAAGATTGAATCCGAAACATAAGATCAAGGGAAACAAAACTACGAAGACATCCAAGAGATTTTGTATGTTCAAGCATCCATTTTATCTTTTCCTTATCATCTTTAGTTTCAACTACCTTGTTTTCAACATATGGAGTATACCCAAGTTTCATTAAGGCATTCCATGCATGTGGATGCCATGTTTCATAATTATAAGGTGTTAGAAAATGAACCTTAGAATGATCCATGTGTAAAGGAAAAGTAGAGCACAAGTTAACAAATAAAAAACACACACTCACAAAGAGAGACCCCCCCTTTTTCACTCAATCAAGAATCCCCCCCAACAAAAAAAAAATATTTGTCACTTTATAAATCAGTGCATTTACAATGTTGGAGCTATTTTCTAGAGTTTTACAAATGTCTAAAATAGACCCAAATATTGAAAGTACAAAATAATCTTAGATTAAGAACCTCAAAATAGCACCAATGTATAGTTATTGGAAAAATATCAACTTTCAAACAAAGAATCACCTCGATCTGAGGTCATATGTGAAAGTTATAGCCGTTTGAAGTTCCAAAAATGAGAACTGTCCTTCAGATCTGCTGATAAAATTAAATTTCTAGAAAATTCGGATCACTTGAGAAAAAATGGATTACACCACTGCAAAGCCTGCGAAATTCAACCCCAAATAAATAAATAAAATCTCTTAAAAAAGAGCTTGTATGACTGAATTATGGCCCTCCAAATATTGAATGCAAAATCAAAAATGCAATTGGAGAGGGGGTCTGCTGAAATGTTCTGATTTAGTTTCTGAAAAATATGTAACCTATATGCAGAAACTAGCAATGACCCGGATGGTTTTTTTCTGTTGCAAACAAAACCCAGATGGTGAATTTTCTTTAAATTATACATAAAAGGTGGATCTAGTGTAAAAAAAAATGCCTTTATCAACATAAAACGACCCCAACAACCAAAAAATGACATGAAAAGGTAGAATCAGCTACTTAAGACAAGCAAAGGCATGCTGTAACCTGCAATACTGATTAAAACACTCACTAATCTCTCAAATTTGAGAAGGGGCTTACAGATCTGACGCTCTTACACCATGTAAGAGTTGTTGATGAACTCGAGCACCCAGAATCACCTGCAAAACCAAGATAACCTTCCACACAAGAGCATCAAGAGATAAAATGCTGGAATATAGTGCAATAACAAAATGATGTTATTATCACACACTAAATGATACAATATGCCTCAACTCTCCCTTGAATTGACAGAGTTAATATGAACTCATCTGGACTAGATTTGAACTAGATAGGAGGGAGAGGTGAGTGCAATATGTGCAAATAATTCCAAGAGGGGCAATAACTCCCAAATAACCAAATTAGGTGGGAGTTATGCTTACTTGGAAAAATCCAAACATGTGGCATAACCTACTCAGAAAGAGACAGAGAGTGGTTTTGTGAGGTGGCATATAAGGCCAAAAGAGGGTGTGAAACTCAACCACCCAAGTGTGGGTGAGAGCAACACATGTAATCAATGGATTATGCGCGCACGCCCTCACATGAACCACATCCCCTATAACCTAAGATATGCTTAATAATGTGTAGGAAAAAATAATATTAAAAAACCTACACTAATAGGAACAAGGTAGTACATGATGCAACCACCACATTAATGGAAACATCTAGATATATTCCACCTCTAGCATTGTGAGTTCATGTGAAATCATTACCTTGTTATTTAAAACTTTTTTTTTTATATAGGGAAAACCCTTATGCAATAGTTTCAACATTAAAATTGGCCATTAATGGCACTCTAGGGTGTGCAACAAGGAATATGAGAGTAAATATTGTGAAAAGGTGAAAATATCAAAAAATTTAGGTTGGGAAAAACTTAAATCTCATGCCACATATTGAGGGTCAATGTTTGGGAGTATAGCACCCTAAATACCCAAATTATAAGAAGATACCCAAAATTTTGATCTAATTGAGGTGACATAGTTTAATATGTCGGGGATTAGAGTTTGGCGGTACCATGTATAAGGTGCTTGAGTTAGATAAAGGTTGAAGATCCAATATTGAAAGGTAATTTGATGTAAGTGTTGGGGAGTTGGGGTCTAGGCTAAAGGCATATTGGTAAGGAATAACACAAAAATATGATAAAACTAAGTAAAAGTGGGGGGATTGAAAGAAAGGGATGTTGGGAAGGAGAACTAAAAAAATAGTGGGGACAAAGGAAACAAATAAACTTAGAAGGAAATTCATGCCATAGTGGGAAAGTAATATCTCAATAGGAATAAAGGAAACAATGAAGTCATGTAGAAAGGCATACTAGGATAGGGACATCTTAACTTTTGATAGGAATAAGGATTAACGAAATGTTGGTCAAAAAGGCATGCTAGGATGGGAAAGTTTAATGTTTTGATGAGAATATAAAGGAAAGGGTGGAGTTTGAGTAAATGATATGATAGGATGAAAATATATGAAACTTTAAAAACTTGCACACTTAGAAAATTGAACACACCTACACACTTAGAAAATTTTGAACTTAATGGACACATGGGAGATGAAGAGGGAGAAAATATATGCAAACTTTGATAGAGGTAGACATTATAAACAAGAAATAATAATTTTCTCTATAAACATAAATTAATGGAAAATGAGATATTATATTATTTAACTTTTGTTTTAAAAAATTAAAATCTTCTAAGTAAACATTTTATTTTTTTTATAAAATAACTCTCAAGTAAATAAAAAACTTAAGTAATTCTTAGATAGTTTTAACATTTTAAACATTTAATTGTGTTTCAATTTTTATATATGATCATGACATATAAGATAATTCTAAAGTAAATAAAAACTAAATAATTCTTAGATAGTTCTAATTTTTAATTATTTAGTTGTCTTTCAATTTTTATATATGACATGCATGAGTTTCGCAAAATGTTTTAGAAAAAAAATAATAACATTCAGAGATTTACTCCCTCTTATTTCCGTCACCCAAGAGTTTGCTTGCAGACGTTTGAATTTCATAAAGCTGATTCCTGTATCATTAAAATTTTGTCGGTTGGAATAGTCCCTTAGGACTCAAGAATTGAGCATATTTCAATAGTTTGATAGTAATTATTTATATAATGTGCAATACTTGTGATGGTAGTAGTTTACATAATCAATTCCTTCAACGTGAAAATTAATGTTTTGGGATATCGTTCATATCACCCTCACCCTAGAGTAGTACCCAACAAATGTTATAATGATGCATAAAACAATATAATAATTTATTAAGAGAGTCGAAGTAACTTAACTCTACCTGTCAATGCTCTTGGGGCGCTCCATACAAGAATGATAGCGCCATATACATACATTGTTCCAACGTAGATATTAAAGCTCATGTGAATATAATGGTAAATATATAGTACTTATTCAATGACCACACAACTCTTGATTTTTTTTTAATAATATATAATTAAGGTGAAGTAAAGAGTATTTATTATTGTGTAATATTATTATCTATATAAAATGAAAATTAGATTATAGTTACTGTTCATGCTATTCTGGAATATTAATATAGCATACACACATATGGTATATTAAATAAATATTATTCATGTATAACTTACATAAAGTAATCATTATGTCCAACTTAATATTATAAACTCTTTATGAAGGTTATAACTATTATCCGGATAATTAGGGAGAGGGGTCAGTAGTCGTGCGGGCTAACTTTGTGAGCAAGTAGCGATTGTCTTGAATATCGTAGGACCTCTGGTTTTTTTTTTGAAATGTGGATTGGCCTCTTATCTATCTATAACTAATGTTTGGAGGTGGGGCTCATCATGCAACTTGCCACATCAACACATCTACTGAAAAGTGTCCAAAATTCAACTTTTTAAAGATTCCACCAAACTTCATCATGGCACCCCTAGTAGTTGAACAAAAAAATATTATTTGTTGTTTGTAGAATATCATATTTTTATTTAAAATAAAACTTATATGCAACCTAAATAGACCAAATACCTATTGGTATCCATAAATCTTTGTTATCTCTAGTTTTTATATTCAACACAAATGGACTGATAATTGAACACAAAAAAACTATTTGTTGTTATAAAAACAACACAACTGTTTAAAATATAACTTATATCAAACAAAAATGGACCAATAGTTGAACACTAAAACTTTTTGAAAATAAATGGACCAATAGTTGTTGAACACTATAACTTTTTGAAAATATTTCACATTTAATGAGAAAATACATGGTATTTATTGTGCTCACCTTTTATATTTGTGATAGAACAAACTATTAATATGAAATGCTCCAATGCTTGTACATTGGTGCCCCAATAGTTGTACACATAAGAACAATATTTTTTCACTATGATAACAATACTTATTTAAATAGTGTCATATTTAATTAAACGAGCATTTAATTTTATAAAGGAAACACTTGGACCTAGTTATGATATTTTATTTGAGACAAAAATAATTTATTTTAATTGTTCATGAAAGTATTTATGTTTTTTTACTTGAGGATTATAAGTTCTCAAGTGAACAACTATTTATCATATAATGTCACATATTTGGTAATATTTTGATTAATATCTGAAATGTATATATACAAGATATAATATTAATTCATTCTAGTACTAATATGAATAATCACAATTGACCACACGACTATTGGACCCTGCACAACTACTGGCCCCTCTCCCCTAAATAATGTTAGTTGTATTAACAATATTCTTGAGCACAAATTTAATATTATTATTCTAAAAGGTATTAATGTTAACATTAGAATTAGTCATAAATGTTAATGTAATATAATGCTATAGGTAGGGGAGAGGGGCCATTATTTGTATATGGTCCAATAGTCGTGCAGTCAATTGTGATTATAATACCCAATCTTACCAAATATTTATACTATATATTATAAATAAATAGTCCAAAATATAAATAAAAAAATAACCAAATGTTCATCAAATGTGGACCCATACTAGAACACATGAGAACCTCTGAATCTTATATAAAAAAAGCATAAATACATTCATGAAGAAGTGAAATAAGTATTTTTTTGTCTCAAATAAAATATCATAACTATCTACTATGTGTGTGACATTTAAAAAATAAAATGCTCATTTAATAAAATAAGACACTCATTTAAACAAGTATTTAGTGAAAAAATATTGTTTTTATGTTAGCTTACCGAATTGCTCCCTAAAGCCAAAGTTTCTAGAGACGAATAATTTCGGAAATGGAATTTGAATCGAATCACTTTGGAGTCATCTAAGAATCTGGTGATGTAGTGATTTCGTCACGTTTTTGACCTATTTTGAGGCGTGTTTGACTTTTTTTTCAAATTTCACGAAATTTAGGGCAACAGAAACATATTTCATGAGTTTTGTTTGGCGTTTTAATTTATCATAATTAATATATATAATTTTTAAAATATAATTTTACATATTTGATATTTTTTATTTCATAATAATATATAAAATTTAGTTTCATTTATAGTCTTATAATCTTATTATTTATAGAATTAAATTATTAATAATATATTAATATATAATTTTTAAAATATATTATTCATATATTATACTTATATAATTTTTAAAAATTATATTTTAATGTTTAGATTTAGAATTTAAAATTTTTTATAATAAGTTTATAACTTTATTATTTAATTAATTAATTTAATCAATTTTTTCTTAACAACTTACTTGCAAGTTTGTTGCACGTAGCGTCGTAGAGAAACATGGTAGACAGTTTAGCTTTTGTCGGTAATACTAATCCCTCATTCAAATTTGACTCGGCTTCACAGCTATGGAGACATGTAGAAATAGTAGAGAAAATTCTAGGTGGGAGACGTGTTTGGATATGCCCCGGGTGTGAAAAGAAATACACTAGTTTCTATAGCCGAGTGAAAGCGCATTTGTGTGCAACTACTGGGAAGGGAATTAGACCATGTCCACAAAAAAATGGAAAACCTATAACGCCTGAGAAAATAGCAGAATATATTGCGAAGCAAGAGGAAGCAAATGCAAGGGTTCAAAATAAAATGGGGCATCCATTGAGTACAGGAAAGGGCTCAAAGATGCCATCTAGGGGAGAGGACCCGAAAGGAGGGCAGGAGCCTATATTGGGGACGGAAGTAGTCCCACATGGGCCCCACACTAGACCACCTTAATATGCAATTGTAAACCGGTTTGCACCCAAAAAGTCAACAACGGTACTTGATTCACTGTACCACCAAAATTGTATTATAATCGGTTTATATTTGTCTTGAACAAAAATAAGTAATCACAGTCTTACATGTCAGAGAATATTCAAAGCACATCTGACACCACAAACATACATGCCATATTGATTCTTAATGGCTCATAGCTTTACAACTTGCATCCGAAAGATAAAACTAGCATAACCCACGCTCCCCTTTAATATCACCACTTGCGAGCCAGGAATGTCCCATCACCAAATCCAATCAAACCCACCCACTATCCCACTTACCATCAATACAACAATGAAAGGAAATAAATCATTCATAACTATCGCATCTGCCAAATCCATTCACATGGCAACTGGTTCAAACTCCTCTTTTACCACCTGCAACCACCAAAACAATGGCAGTAAGGCCACCACAATCACCTGAACAACAAATAAACATTATATGCCATAAATACATACAAACTATGCAATTGAAGGCACCCAAACAAATTTTCAAATTTGAAAAAGGAGGACCAAAATTAAAGACTCCATACCAAACAACATTCAACATATAAAGAGATTTTTAATTTCAAAATTGCATTTCCATTTATCACATCTCACTTTCATAAACTGTAATGTTTTCCTGGAGGCAGATGAACACAAAGGAGAAGAAGAAGCAACACCAACAACACACTATCAACATTCAGGTATTCTACACAAACATATTGTTTATGCCTATGAATGCCAATCTCGAACTTCTTGTTTATTCTTATGAATGCAGATCTGTTCAATGCTATGCAAGTGATTTTCACCATACAGTCATACCTTTTCTTTTTCATATAAACTATTCATGTCCCTACAACAATATGTTGTATGCGATTTTAACGTTTCTCAAAAAAACCTGTTTCTCAACATTTGGGGTTTCAACTTATACTATTTGTGAATGTCCAAGAAGTTCTCTTCATTTTTTGGGTTCTTCTTACGTTCTTTATGCCTCCTAATATAGATTTGTTATATTCGTTGTAAAAGTTATGTGACCCACAAACCTATAACTCAATATCTAGGGTTTCAACTTATAGTGTTTATGTAAGTCAAGTCATTTAAGTTTGTTTGTTGATCTTTTCTTATGCTCAATATGGCTGCCAATATAGATTAGTTCTACGCATCATAATTGTTTTTCAAGCACCACTATGTCACAATTATATCTGGTGTTTCAAATTTCTCTATTTATGAATGTCAAGTAATTTCGGTTCAATTCCTAATATTCTCATTATGTTGTATATGCCTGGGTATATAA
>VDFB02262496.1:0-34766 GCA_007258455.2 Sequoia sempervirens
GTTTTCCACATATGAAGAATATGATGGAGGACAAGTATATATTGAAGATAATAGTTCATATCCCCATTGTTGGATGGGAAAATGTATAGTTGTGTTTCAGTGATGCGAGGTTAAAAACTGTTACACCCCATCGTGCGTTTACCTATTTACTATTACTATGTTTTAGGGTAAATTATTGCATATGTGAATGTATTTGGAATTCTGATTGGAAAATATATATGGTTGCACTTTGTTTATCTAAATCATTGAAAAAATATGAATGAATGTTTATTTCATTTGATGTTATATAACAAAACGGATATCTGGAATGTATGGTTATTGAATTTGATAGTATAACTATGAAATGTATAAATGCTTGTTTTGATGAATGACTGACTACTATAAAAATGTGTTAATTTGGATGTAGATTCAGAGTCAATCCTCAAGAAGTGAGGGGAAGTATCACTCAGGAGAATGAAACCTAACTGAGCTTATGCACACACTCGCTTATAGAATGTTGACACAAGTCATAGTTTTGGGAATTGGTAAGTTATCCTTTAGTATGATGTGTTTGTATTAGGAAGGATCATGATTTATATTAAGGGCATTCTTGGATTGTGTTTAGTGTTTGGTGCATGTTAGTTATTCTTTGTATTACTATACTTGATTGATGAGATATATATACATAGAATGCATATATGTATACATGTGCATGTCGATGATAACACATACCACTAACTCATTTGATTGCAAAATCCAACGAAACTGTCTGACGAAATATGTATAATTTGATGTATCATCAGGTGCTTGTAAAATTTGATGTGTAATTTTCAATTTTTTGAAAGTTTATCCCCGACGTTCGTTGAAATTTCGACAAACCTGGGGTTCGTCAAAATGTCAGCTATCATTTTCGTTGAATTTTTGACAAACATGAAAAATAGAAAAAAATAAAATTGTGGCCGACATAAAGAAAAGTGAGTTCGCGCCTGATTTATTGCGACAGTGTTTTGCTCTACTTGAGACAGTTTGTGAAGAACTAAGGACGATTTTCTTGGGAAAAATTAGAAAAAATTCAAGAAGATATGGCCAAGTTGAGGGTAGTCATTGTCTTTTTGCATAATTTAGTTGTGAAGTTAGATTTGTAGTTCCAGGTTTGAAAATCATATTTTAAGCAACATCTCATCAGATTTCATTTTTAGAGGTTTAAGGTTTTGAGAATTTCATGTCCAGATTTTGTTGTGTGGAATCACCATAAGATCACAACCAAGGAACAAATTCTTGTGACTGTAATTATGTGATCCATAACTCTATTGGTCATGTAAGCACGCTTGTGTTATAACAACACATGATGCATTCATGTGACCCAAGTTTAATGTATTAAGTGTTGTGATAGAAATGGAGGCACTCATATTATGTAAAGTTAAACTGTGCTGTATAATGTAGGTGTCAATCACTGGGTGCATTCGTGTTGTCTCAAGCTTTCTAATAAAAGTTAGGATGTACTATAGCATGATTGAAGAGTGATTACCCTTGCTACAATAAAGAGCCTATAACTCGCTTGATATGCGTGAGTGGTTGTGTTATATCAATTATGTATTTCATTCGCTAACAACCCATATGCTTAATGGGCTATTCTAGAGAGTGATCAAGATTTTCTAAACCTTATGAATGTTACTTGGACATATATTTGCATAATCTCAAATTCTTCAGAGGCTTTCAAAGTATCAATGTATCCTATATAGGCTTTAGAATGATTTCTTTTAATTAAAAAAAATAAATAAATGATGTATTTCCTCAGAATTAGATACAATGTGGAGATCTCCTAAATCAGCCCCAACACACTCCCATCCTCTTTGGCAATCGATTCACTCCAGCTACTAGGTTTTGCATACGTGACATCTTTAACATCTTCATGACCGTGGCTTTTAAATAGATCTCAGTCTTTGCTTTAATCCTTTTCATCATAACCCTTGAGTTCCATAATCCACCTTCAATCTCTTCTAAGAACGATGTCTTAAGCTAGACTGCATAGTATGCATATAAAGCAAGTCCTTCATACCTGCCATTGGTCAAAACCACCACTCACTGCCTTGCTTAAAATATTTCCTCCATAAGCACAATAGCATGTTTTAAAATCATGGTTGTCAGTGATTGACCATTAAGGTCACCACTTTCATCATGAAGATACAATGAGATTTTTGTCTTCAAACTCAAGGCATTATGCAAGATAACATTGTGAATTGTTGTGTACGATTTGATTTTCTTGCACATTTACTGCTTTGCTAACTTCCTTTAAGACTGGGTATTGCACCCTCAGCTGCAATCTCAAACAACTCACTCACTATCATTTGGAGATTTCTTACATGAGCATCCTTCTATAAAATCAAACTATGCCCTATAGGCTGCCTACTTACTACAGGGGACTCATTGTTTCATGGTATTGTAGTTCTTAAGATCCTTCAACCTTATTGACACTACTTCACAGTCCACAAGGTATTATTCACTATTCTCCCATCTTTGATGAGTCTCAGAACCGCTTTCAAACATGCAATCCACTACCTCCACGGTACATTAATGGCTAAGAAGAAACATTGAACCTATGATTACCATCGGCATTTCATTTGGACAAGACTGATTGCATTTGCCTTGTCTAACACTACCAAAAGTATTTGAAAACCCTAAGGTCAGCAAGGGGGTAAGGAAACTCACCGTTAAAAATCTCCACTTTACTATGCAAGGTTTGAGCTTTATTATCTTGTCATCAAGCCAATCCTCTTGACCTGGGGTCACATCTCGCGATCACATTCTTCTTACCGTGATTGCAAGATTTTTGTTATTACCTACAATGTCTCAATCTTTCCTCGGGTATTGCAACCTCACTAATCCGCTATAGTTATTGTTTATGTTTCTACGGAGGCCTAGGGTTTGTACCCTAATCATGCTCTTACCAATGCTTCTGTTATTTTTTATTAGGGCTCTCTCAATGTTGAGGGCCCTAGGGATAAGATCATCATAAGAAGTGACACATTGCATCTTTAACTAAAAGGATAAATCCGTATTGACATTAGCAATGATGATTCTGACTTGTTGCTCCTTAGGAATGGGTCACTTGCTCTTACTATCTCGCTACCTCCATCATTGTAGGAAGTTTGAGATCAAGTTCAATAGTATGATTTTAAGAGTCTTAATAGTTGAAAATCATAGTAAAATCAGAATTTAATAAGTTTTGGAATTATCATTTTAAAGTGTTTTTTGGGGTTATTAACTTCAGACTATCTTCTCTTTTGTAGGGGTGGTTGCATGCCAAATTTTGTTGTTGTAAAATATTGGAATTATTAGATTATGTTACCTATTTATAAATAAAAATTATTGGAGTGTGCGTTTGATATTTTTTGTAGATCTAAATAGTCTAGCTTGGTAAAGAAAAATCATGTCAGATAATATTAGTCCAAAACAAAATGAAGAGACATTTGATAGATTGTGGGCTAAATTGAAAATAAAAATGGTGATGGGAAATGTTATTGTCCTTGCAATAATTGCAAGGGCTTAAAGACGAGACAACTTTTAATGACAACAACTGAGAAACATTGTAGGCAACATGGTCACGTTGAAGGGGGCATGATTATCGTCCATTGGTAAGTTGTTCATTATATGTGTTTATATTGATTGAATTTGTAAATGTTTATATTGTTTTAACATTATATATATATATATATAATCACTTGATCATGATCATGGTTTATTTGTGTCTGCTATCATTATTATAAAGGTGGGGGTACCCCAGGCGCATGATATATCATCATGGCCTAGAGAATGGCCGCGCGCATGAACATGGATCCTCGCGGAAAATCGAGATGAAGTTAATGATCCCATGGAAGAAGATGATCATGCGCCAGGAAAAACATAGTCAAGATGATGGTGGCCAAATACATTGGATCCATGACATTTAGTGGCGAGCCGATCATGATGATCGGCAGATGAATTTGATGATGTCTGGCGATTTACCTTATACTTGAGAAGGCATAATGAGCCCCTCATGAAGGCTCCCAAACCAACTCTTCTTTCTGCTGTATTGTTGCTATTGAACTTGAAGGTTATGAATGGTTTATCAAACATAACAATCTCATGGATGTTAAGGTATGTCATATATGTCATCTTTTTTCATCTATTTTAATTATTGTTAGTTCATCACTAGTAAATAAAAGGATGAAATATGTACCATTAATATTCTTTATATGAACATATTATTTTTTGTTGTAGATTGACTGGTGAATTTTTGTTACCACCATCAAATATTTTACCTTGCTCATACCAAGATTTATGTGCCATTATGAAAGATATCAGAATGGAGTATCAAGAAATAGATGCATGTGCCAATGATCATATTATATATCATAAGCAACAAGAATTTGCAATAGAATGCCCAAAATGTCATATCAATAGATATTGAACAGATCAACTAACAAAAATGGTGCCTCGCAAGGTTCTTCGTTATATTCCTATTATTCCACATATGTAACGATTATTTAGGTGCAAAATCTTAGCGCAATTTATGGATTACCATGCACGGAATAGAATTGGAGATGACATTCTTTCAATGCCTGTGAATGGTTCTACATTTAGGGACATGGAGGAAAAATGGCCACACTTTAAAGAAGAACCTCGTAATCTCAGGCTTTTGTTGGGAGCGGACGGTGTCAATCCATTTGGAGAGCTGAGATCTATTTACTCAATGTGGCCTATTTTTGTTATCAATAATAACATTCCTCCATGGATGTCAATAAAGAGGGAGCACATAATGTTGTCAATGATTATTCCAGGTATTTGTTTACATCAATTTCATTTAACGTAGTAGCATCTTCATTTGTCTTATTTGCTGCATAATGACTTATATTTTTCTCATTTCATAGTCATGTACATTAATTTATATATATTATAGTAAAATGGTTATAATAATTATGTAATGTTTATGTTGATTCAACTAGGTAAGTACTAAGTTAAAGATATGAATGTATATATCGAGCCTCTTATCGACGAGTTACTAAAGCGCGGTTAAGGAATGGCGTCACTATGTATGACGCCTCTAGACCAATAGGACAAAGACAATTTCAATTCCATGTAATGCTTGTATGGACAATTCATGATGCCCCAGGGCTAACACATTTTGTGGTATGTTATAACGCTCTCGATCAAGACTTTAACAATATTTAATTTGGATGAAGTAGATATCATGCATATTTTTAAAATAATCTATTCATTATATATAATTAAAAAAATTGATATATTTAATCCAATTATATATAATCTTGCAAGTCTTCAAACAAAAGGAAAATTTGCATGTCCAATTTGTGGTCCAAAGATGAAATCTCGTCATTCAACAAGTTTAGGAAAGCAAGTGTTTGATGAGTATAGGTACTTCCTCCATAGAAATCATAACTATCAAACTATTGAAAAATATCTTTTCAATGGGAAAGAAGAGACTACATCAAAACCATGAAGAATGACACCTCACCTATGGAAGTTGGAATATATTAGAATTAATCAAGCCATGCTATACATCGATCAAATTATTTATATATCATATATGATATGTTTTTGAATTTATATTTTATATTGTGTTGTACATTGCCAACAATTCTATAATTGTGGTATTTAACTAATTATAATGCCGCTTGTGAATTTCAATTTTTTATACAGCTATCAAGAGTGGGATGCACTATGATTTAAAATGCCACCAACAATCTTGATTGATGATGGTATGGATTGAACGACATGTTGACAATCAATATGCATTAACTCAGGAAGGTGGTTTCACTAGTTAAATAGCTCATCAGAATGGAGATTCCAATGTTACACAAAGGGAAATTCGATTTAGCATATGGTTTTAAGAGATGTGTACGATAAATATATTAATCACCCATATTATTTAATTATTTTCAAGTATATTTATGTATATATATGTTGAGATTGTTTTCGCATACATTCGACCAAGAATAAATATGTTTATCAACCGATGATATTGCAATACTTTTACATGTTTGACATATTATATGTGAAACACCAATAAGGCTATGTGGTGCAATGGCTGCAATTCTTGAATCAAAATGTTGGATGATATGAAGAAAATTTGTGATTCTGGTATAACTGTAGTATTTCAGGTGACTAATGTTTCATCTAGAAGCGACATACATCCAGAAGTCTCATAAAATCGATACTATGGGATTTTGGATGATATATTTGAGTGTGAATTTAAGTCCTTTAGATTAATTTTGTTCATCGTCCTATGGTACAAACTACGATTGAATGAAAATGATCCTGAGAACTATTATTGAACATGATAATGGATTTCCACCATGGTTAATACAAGGTTGATCGAGCAAGCTGGAAATGAGCCCTATGTTCTTCCAAGCCAATGTGAGCAGGTATTTTACTTAGAGGTTCCAGGTAAACCAGGTTGGTCATTTTTTGTTAGACATGATCCAAGAGGAAGGCCGGTAAAGTATGTGGTGGAAGAAGAAGATACCGAAGAACTAGAAGATGATATGGATGATGATCAAGATCAATAGTTAGTTGATGATGTCCCTGACGAAGATGTAGAAGAGGAGGAACTAGATCATGATGATGTAGGAGTTAATGTTCATGAAGATGATATCCATGTGGATGATGACATTATCGAAATTGATATCAATGACGATGTTGATGATATGATCAATCCTTACAATGTCGAATTTGGATCGGATGATACAAACAAAGAGTTGGATGAAGAAGAAGATCAATGACATTGAAATGTATAAGTTATGCAATTATATTATCTATTTGATATTAATTTCTTGATAGAATTATATTTGACTTATGTGGTTACATAATTAATTCATGATGTTTTTAATTTTTATGCCATTACATAATTAATTTAATGATGTACTTTTTAATGTTTGAAAGGTCAAAAAATTAAAATATTTCAATAGTGATGTTAACAACCTCAAAATTAGTGTGTTTTATATTTCATGTGATCATAAAAGATTAAAAAGTCAGTTGTAGAGGTGGTTGTTCAGTGGTTGACGTGTATTTTGGTTCTTTTTACAATGTAACCGTGTTTGTCTTCTAATCTACCTATGGAATTTCCAATTCCAATCAAAGGAAGCTCAAAGGACTTGGACCAACTGACGAGGACTTTAAAAGCCTCCTACACTTCGAGCTCTGCAAGACCTGGGAGGGTGATCCCTTAATGTGTTTACAACCTCCGCACCATTATTATAAACAACATTAACAATAGCAGATGATCTCATTTAATAGCTCAACACGATAAGATAATATCAACTAGAATTGGCTGTTCATAGACAATATCAACTATCTGGAGTGTGAGATAACTAAACACAATCCATTGTATAAGATAGTCAATAATTTGCAATTTGTGGCAAGCTCTAGGAAAAGACAAACAAATATTGAATTACACTAATAATTACAACTTAGATCAGGCCATATATCCATTGCAGGAGTAAAATTCATAAGCATCTAGAGGTTTATAACAGATTTAATACATCACATATAAGATCCCTGACAATATTGCATTACAATTTCATCAGTATGCATTCTAACCCAGACTACTTATCAAATCCTTATACAACACATATCCGCCTATAATCCCATTCAAGCATTTTGATTAATTCCTTGAATTAAAGCTAAAATAGAATCATACACACCACAACAGTGATATGGATAAAACAACCCTTAGTTATTTCATTCAAAGTTTAGATATGCATGTACAATGGAGAGACATGAGCTCGAATTTTTATTTCAACTCAAATGCTAGTACTGTTATACAACATTAAATCTCTATGAACTCAAACCCTGTTACAAAATGACTCAAAATCTAAATTGCATTTCTCTAAAACCATCAAATTTTACAATTCGCTCTGCAACTTTACCTAGACTCAACAAAAATTATCTAACTTGCTAACCCGTACTTCTAGCCTTGAAATCCTTTTTATATAAAATGAAGGAGCAAACAAGCACCGGGCCAGAAAGTACACTTGTCACCAGTCAATTGGAGCACCTAGTGATATTCTAAAATTTGTTACAATAGCCACCACCTTGAAAAATATTCTTGTTCATCATATCAGCTGAGGAACGTTGATGCAAAAAACCACAAGAAAACCGCACTGAGAAAGCCGTCAACACAAAACCGGAACCATTGCAACCACAACATCTGATTTGCCACTTGTTAGTAGTTCACTCCTTTTACTCCTCCTCAGTCAAATATTTAGTTACCCAATTTTGGTACTCATCATCAATCGGCCAGTCAAAATTAATTACCTCATCCACCTTGGTATTATAAGGTGTGTATTTTACCGCTATTTGATTCACATCCCTTTTAAAAAAATTCAAAAATGAGCTGGTACTAATGATTTTGTCCATACAGCTCACCAAAAAATCATAGTCTAAGTCATCACAAATTGAATTGATTTGATCATTGATGGCCTTACTTGCTTGAGCCTGCCATTGTTGAAATGACCTGATTTTCCCCTGCTCATCAATTATATTAGATAACAATGTGTTACCCCAGTCATTGAAATTCTTCACCAGCTCCTTAATCTTCCTAGTCAAGTCATCTGGTAAGGTCTGAAAACCTTGCAATGATTTTACTAACACATGAGTAGGCTTTAATGATTGGGGCCTATTATTTATATCAAACCTTGAGGCCTTATACATGATATCCAGATCACTAGTCCTAGGGATCCAATTGTCAATTATTGGTATCACTACTTCCTGATCCCTATGAATATTCTTTATTACTGCTAATAGAAAAGAATATAAAGAATGTATAGATAGCAATTTGCTATCAACCTTTTCATTTAAATGCCTCAAAATAGTAGTAACAATTTCTTTTTGCTTTAAGAGAGATCCATCCTCACTTTTCTTTAATGATGCCTGCAATTCATCAATTTTTTACAAGAGATGCTTCTTTGTAGGATTGACAGAGTACTCTATTTCTTCTTCAACTTCCTCTAAAGAAATGGTGAGGATAGGATTCTAACTGGGAGATCCTGGTGTGGAAACAATTGGAGAAGTAGGAGGCACTGACCCTGCTGTGGAAGGTAATGTACTGGTTCCTGGAGCACTTGATGTCTCCCCAATCTACTTATACCTAACCTCTCCACTTCAGTTTGCAACTCAACATTTTTCTGCTGCATCTTGCTGTACTCCTCAATCAAAAGGTTATATTTTTCCATTAAGCTCTTCCTTTTAGCTTCCTCCCTTTTAGCAGTCTTTTGGGCCAATTTGGCCACATTCACAGTCAAATTAGTCACCTCAATGGTTGAGGTCTCTGAAGATCTCTTTATTATCAATTCTCCCTTAAAATTTGGATTAATATCATAAACATCTAGTTTTCTCCCTTGTGGGGCCAATGCTCAAATTGCCAGAGTTTCATATTCCTCACTGAAAGCAGAGTTTTGCAATGCTGCCTTGACCTCTTCTTCAGAGTCTTGGAAGGGATTCTTAGACTTCATAATAGCATTAAAGGCTACTACATCTGCAATGTCTCATTCAGGCATAATTAATACACCAACCCGACTCACCAATTTTCTTCCTTCTTCAGGAGTGATGTTCTTGAATTCTTCCATTAATTTAATTTTTACCTCCTCATCATTCTCCTGGTTTGACCTTTCAGGCCTTAGTTCTTTCCTCTGCCTACATGTATCTTGATACTCTTCAAACTTCATCCTCCATACCAATTGCAAGAATACAAGAGTTTTTACAAATGTATTATCATTTAGAAACTCCTTGCATGCCTCCATTCTTGCACCTTGTACACTTTTATCTTTCATATCTAAATCAGATAAAACTAATTCAGCTGGCCTAGGAGGGGAAGGCATACCAACTTCCATGTCTTGATCAATAACAATAATCTCATCCATTAGATCCTCCTATGGTTGATCAATTCTTTGCCTCTTAGGGCTTGGATCAGATGGTGGTGATGAGGGATTGTCTTCCGGTGATGATTCTAAATCAATAATTTTGATTGCCCCAGACACTTTGAATTTTGGACTCGGTTGTGGAGGCACTTTCATAATCTGTTTTCCTTTTCTGTCCACTTCTTCATCACTGCTACTATCCTTTTTCCTCCTGTAAATGGGCCACCTTTCTGTAGGCTGGTATGCTGGCCTTGTTTCAATTGGTCTGGCACCTTGCTCTTGTACACCCAGAATCAATTCTAAATTTATATTTTTTGTCCTCAATGTGCCCATAATTTCCTTGAAGTTTCCCATCAAAAAATTATTTTTCTTATGGTGGGGACTAAACTCCAACAGTGGATCATATTTTGGATCAATTTTGTGCACAACATCTAGTAGCTTATCATAAGCTATCCATTTCTCCTTGTTCAACTCCTGTCTATTCAAATCAAATTCATTTCTAATCAAGTCTTTAGGGAAATTGAACTCATGCACAAAATTTTTAGCTTTTATTCTTTGTCTGAAAAGAGCAAAGAAACCCTCAGGATCATGCTGCCGCTTTGGTGCACACCTCAAATGGTAATCATTAAAGAAATTATCAAAATGCATCCAACCTCCCTTTGAAAATACAAAATCAGACACCACTGTATAATCTGGGGAAAATGTTCCCTTATTTTTTCCAGTGAGGTTGTCTTCATGAATACAAGTTATCTGCTACATAAATTCTGCAAATCCCACTCTTGGTGCCACATTGTATGGCAGTATATGAGGGGCTCCCTAAAAACCATATACTCTCAAAACAGTGCTGACTGGGTATGGGATAATGTCACCCCAGTTATGGTAAACTTTCAATTCTGGTTCCTCTTCTTTGACCTAAGGAAATCATGTAATTCCTCAGGGATCCTAGGTATATTCACCATTAATCTAGCCCTTAATCTAGAAGCAAAACAATTATCAAATTGTACATAACTATTGCTTTCCTTATTACAAGATAAATCTGCAACCCATATCTATACTAGCAATCTTTCTCCATCAACTGATTGCCTTAATTTCATCCTCTTAGAGAAAAAGTCAGCATTCTTAAACAAAAATATATGCATTAGCATAGAATACCAAAAGAATTGAGTGCTGGTATCATTTTTTTGTAGCTTTGACAACCCTTCATGCATCCTCTCAGCCAAGAAAGAAGTGAAGTCATAGGTCACAAAGAGGTTAGGGTGTTGTATTTGCACCCCCATGAATATATAAACAATGGGCATTACCGTACCAGGACTGAAACCCAAAATATGACATAAAAAATAGAAAGTGGCTAGGAAATGGTTTGCAAAACAATTTAATTTGAAAGGTTCCTAGTCACTGGGGCTGATATGAAATTTTGAACCTCCTGCCCTAGCCAGATGAGGTGGAAGCAACCTTGCTCTAAAAAGAGATTTCAGCTTTGCATACTCCTACTTCATTTCCTCAAGGTTGATAGGAACCAAGTCTTCACTCGGTTCAATCAAGTCAAAAATATGTTGGACCTCTTCTCTGTTAATGCTCAATAGAACCTTTCCATCATTGTCCCTGATTATATGTGTAATAAGGTCATATCTTGCAACCACTATCCTAAGCAGGTCTACATCATGGAATACATTTGGTACCACTAGCTTCCCCATATCATACATCCATCCATTTGAAAAAGGGTGAGGAAAATTCCTCTGTCTGTACCACAATCTGAACAATTCCAAGCCAGTGAGGGGAACCTTAGCATCAACAATGTTGGAGCAATTATATACTAACCCTTCCCCTAGGATTTTCCCTCGCATTAGGACCAATCCCTTCCTCCTATCATTTGTTGACAAGGGAAATTGATCCAAGAAATCATCATACAGGTTTTGTTTCAAATATTCAGTCTAGCCAGAATGTTGCTTGGGTGGTGCCATCTCGGACAAACTAGGGCTTCTTTACAATGTTATAATTCAGATAGCTAGGACTAACCAAAGATAGAAAATTATAGGACAAAACATTGCAATTTCTCACAACTATAATTAAACTATAGCCCTAACACATTCATCAACAAGCTCATAGCACATCTAGCTAATCCTTTCCCAAATTCAAATGCAAAATGATCGGGAGGCACAGAAAATAAACTCATGACTTTGTTCGCAGAACTCCCAAATTCTGGCTGCAGAAACTCGTAATTCTACCTTCAGCTTTGAAATTGCTCCACGAAATAGTTGAATGCTTTGTGATACAGACCAAGCAGAAAAATTGATTTTATTGTCAATCAAATTACGCCAGCACGTGTCTCATCCACTATTAAAGCTCAATTTCGCGCTGCACAAACGACTCCAACCATATTTGATGCAAATTTAAATTTGAGTCGTCGATTCTTTAGCTTGATCAAATCATTGACGACCACCTTCAAAACAAGCTGACATAATTGCCAACACGGCGATAAGGGGCCCACCTTACCATACACTATGAAGGAATTCCATGTGGCGGTTGCCCACAATATTGCAATCCTGAAACTTCTGATCATGCGATGGTGGGAAACCATTGATCCTGAGCATTAATGATCTCATTCCTTTAACACAGTTGCCAACCATGTTGTTAACCTTCAAACAACTTTTCCAGTGAGATTATAACATATCCATCGATTTAGAACATGTGCATCTCGACAACACTTTAGTAATCTGCCTCTTAATCGAATGAGATACGTGGTGCCTGCCCGTGATTTCACAATCAACCCAAGCACCATCACGGGACGACAGGGAATGAATCAGATCAAATGGAAGTTGGTAAGCGATAGTGCAAATTTGATCCCCCGGATAGGACACATGGCGCCCACCCGTGATTTTGTGATCCTTCAATTCCCGATCACAGGATGGCAGGCACCGTTGATATTTGTAGGAAATAGATCAACGGAAACACTAAATAAATCCTTGCAAAATAAAAAATTCGTTAAAAGGAGAAGTGGGCATTACTAGGCGGACGACAAACAACATAAGTTGTTTTTTAAAAGATGAAACACGGGGCCAACCGAGACTTAGGAAATAAAACCCTGCAGAGGAAATAAAGTATTCAAATCAAAGTTGGGTTTTAATTTTAATCTGGTGACGCAAGCCTAAGCCATTAAACCTAGTGGTCATGTTGCCGATGGCTTAGTGTAACACCCCACCGTGTAATCCCCAAAGGAACAAATAAAAATGCAATAATTTTTTATTTTTTTAAAGAACATAACAATTGTACTTAAGTATTCCAACATAACAAAGTTCTAAGTTGCACAACTAAATCCCTTGGGGTACATGAGGACATTACTACACTAACCCAAAACAAAGATAATAAATGAAATATTAAATAACCAATAATGTACATCCAATCATTCATGACATCAATTAAACATTCATTCACGATATCAAGAAAGATGTGAATATACCAAATAAAACCATACATACATATGACAATAGAAGAATCATAGAGATATAAAGTATATATATTTCAACAAATACAACACAACTTAACCAGTAATTACAAATGATAATCCACGAACGATTACATGGCCTGAATAAACATTACATCAATATAATCACATATACAAATTACATCATGATCTTCCCAACATACATGGGAAAGATACATCAATAAATGAAATACATCAGTAGCACAAATACACATCTAGAGCTAATGAATCCTGGATCAACAACATCTGCCAAAACCCTGCAATAAAAGATACAACTGCATCCAAAAGGGAACCCAATGGGGTGCGAAGCACGTTCCACCCAACCACCCCCGTGCTGGTAGTAGACAAGGAAGGATCCCCGACCAAGCACATCAACAGTAGCACAAGACTAACTCTAGACAAGGTGGCATAACATCAAAGACCATATGGAAACTAAACAACGATAATTCACCAAAAGTCATAACGATAACCACTTTCGAAACATATCAATAAATCACTTTCCAAATAATACAACAATAAATCACGAAACACATCATCAATAAATCTCAAGTCAAAATATCAAAAGACTACTTCTAGAGGACTTCAATAAAATAACACAAATGGAAAGCTAGAAGAGAGTGTCATCGCATGGCTTAACATGGATTATCCAGACAACCTATCACAAGGTGCCACCTCCATCTATACATGGATTATCCAGACAACCTAGTTCAAGGTGCCGCCTCCATTTATGGTTCTCCTGATAGCCTATCTCAAGGAACCACTCCATAGGGTTACTCATGCAGAATCATTAACCTTTTGTGAAGACAAGGCAACGATCATGCCAACCACGACCTTCTTGGTCCCCTTTAGTCTATGATAGCACTAATAGGCGGCCGAGGCATCACAATTATCTTATTAATGTTTAAACCCCCACCCAAGATTAATTACTTAGGTTATCACTGATTACTCTAACTCTATGTGGGTTACCCTGACAACCCCTTTGTGTAGTGACCCCCACTTAGAGCCACTCTCTCTAAATACTCAAACAACAAATAACCAACACAAAAGGATTGTATCAATAAGAACTACTAATCCAATCAAATGGATCCTTTGCCAGGCATAACCATCTCGCTAAAACATATGAAACACATCCACAAAACAGTACAATCCAAATGTAAACTAAAAGCACAACCATGGTCAAAACATAGACCAAGCATCAAAAAAGAGATCACAATTACACATCAGTAACCCCGCCTCTGGAAGTCCTAAACCACAACTTAAGTTCCTATAAAAGGATAAGCTAACTCTAGGGTTTCCCACAAGACCTATACCCAAATTAAAGAACATCAAATTAAATAAAATGAATAATCTCAAGAGTGAATAAATCATAGAACAACGCCAAAACAAACTACAAGGCTCAATAAATTTCACCAACTTCATAAATCAATAACTCAAGAAAGTTCGATTAAATTCAAAGCATATAGTTTATTTCTAATTTGCACAATTATATTATAACATTGCAATTTTTAAAATTAACTAATCAATTTAATTATAATCACATGGCATATTCCCAATTTCCTCAATTAAACTATAATATTATAACTTGTAAAAATGATCATATTAAATTCTTATTCATAACATCTCAAAATTGTTATATATATATATATATTTAAAAATAAAGCATTTTAATAAAAGTCATTTTATAAAAAAACATGTTATAAAATTAATAAAATATATCATTCTGGAAAATATTATATATATGTATATATGTATATATACATATATATGTATATGTATATATACATATTCATATATATGTATATATATGTATATGTATATGTATATGTATATGTATATGTATATACATATACATATATATGTATATACATATACATATACATATATATGTATATATACATATATATGTATATATATATATATATAAAATAAAATAAAAATAGAAATCATTAAAAGAAATGCATAAAAAAAACACATGAATTTTAATTTAAAATTTATTTTAAAACCACACAGTACCACTGGTGGTACTGCGTACCTCCCTATGGGAGGTTACAGTCCCCACCAGACTGCATACAACAGTCTGCGACTATTGTGCATAGTCTGTGTGGACTGTGCACAACTCCACCATGTGGGGGGGTTGGGGGTGGTACAGCCACCGCCGACCATTCCCTCCCCTCCATATATAAAATAAATTTTTATTCTATTAAACCTATGTACGCAGAAATCCGCGTACATTAAATTCGTTTCATTAAAATTTGAATATGAATATATATATATTCCAAAAAAATACATAAATACAAAGAATAACCAGTCTAGTTTTTCCAACACAAAGTAAATAGGGCATGTAATTTTAATTTCCACAAAAAATGATTTTCTTTTCAATAAAAAATTTCTCAACAAATTAGTTTTCTCTCCAAAGTAAATTCAACATAATAACGAAATGATTTATTTATTTTCTTCCCAACAACAATTTCTCAACTCAATTTTATTGGAGAATTTCGAAAGGTTTTTGACTATAGTTTTCAACATAGAAAGACAAAGATTTAACAACCAAATTCTCAATCACATAAAACTTATTTCAAAACACAGAGAAAGTAATTTTCAACATGGCAACAAGATTTTGCTCATAGATTCGAAAAGAAGAAAACAATAAGTTTAAGGGAACTTGGAGTCCTTCGTTCGGTGTAGAATCCCCTCTATAGCCTCTTCTCGATTTCCTTCCTTCAGCTCTTCTGAATCAATCCTTTAACCTTTTCTTCCAGAACAACTTTCACCAAAAAGCACAAAACAAAAACCTATCTTTTTCTTTTTTTCTTACAGACAAAACCAAAAAAAAAAAACCTCTGTGTGTGTAAACATCTTTTCACAATAAAAATAAATAATAATCAATAAAGCTCTCATCTTTTTCCTCAAAAATCCTTTTTTAATCATTGGTTCTTTTTTGCTTTCAAAAGCACATACTTATCTCACAATTTTATTTAAAAATTAATTATTATTTCTGCAAGATATTCTCTACATATTTTCTAATTTAATATTAAGAAAAAGCTCATATATAATTATCATCATCATTATTGATTTAATTTATTTTTTTACATTTTTAATTAATTAAATAACTTCTAAATTTACAATATATTTAAAATTCCACATTTTACAACATACAATTAATTAAAGCCACAAGACAACATTAATTAATCTTATAAAATAAGATTAATTAAATTACAAATAACCATAAATAAAATAATTAATCAACAATCAAACTACACAGCGACAAGGACAAGACTTCAATCATGACACAACAAAACTCGAAACAGGATGACAGACTTGGGACAGGGACACTTCCTAATCAACTCCCTTTTTCAACATTGTACCCATTGGGTTAATTTAATGCTCGCCCTGTCCTGTCGAAACAGGTGGAATCGAGACTTTATTCCTGTAATTCCTACATACCAATAAACGTCAAGTAACACACACACACACACACACACACACATATATATATATATATATATATAATTGAACACATGATATCGTGAGAAGGAATTGCAGCATAGCAGGGCACTCGTAAATGAGTGGTGCTACATTGTCCTCTGACCTAAGCTATACTAAAAAATATAACATTAGATGTAAAGTAACAATTCTAACTAACTGATCACATCATAAACTAATTACTAAACCACTGCATCACAATGTATTACTGAAACCAAATTAAACATCATAGAATCACAACATCGACATATATAATATTAAGGAAAAATCACTGCATAATCAAATAATCTAAACACCACACTAAGTATCATAAATCATCATAATAATGTCAAATGTAGCAATCAACTAGACTATGCATCCACACACACCAAGTCGGTGAACTAGTCACCATCGCAAACCAGTATCACACTAACACATAAGAGTAACAAATACTAGCAAAGAGTAACATCAACATGGGGGTATTACACTTAGCCAAAGCCTTTCATTAAATACTAACTGTGCAATGTGTAGGTTTTTCAGATTCAAAGATATGGGAGAAGATCTCGATCGTACCCCGCCAACTCACAGACCTAAGGTGTCGCCCTGTTATTTGGCGTGAGGTTAGAAAAAGGAAAATGTGTGTCTTGTATGGAATGTGGGGCCCAATCTCCACTATTGAGCTCATAACCCGTGGTTTTAGATCGACAACCAAGATCAAAAGCTAATGTAAATCTCTATTGTTCCCTACTAGCTCGTAGTAGGAAGATGAAGGTTGGTTAAAAGCCGCGAGGTCAACGAGATTGTGATGTAGCTCGATCGTTCGGTTTAGTATAGGACACTAGGCATGGATTAATGTTATTAGTCATGAGGAAGGTCAATGATGCTTCGTTGGATGTCAAACTAAGTTAGCCCGAGATAAACCGTTTGATCTGCCAACTCTTCAGGAGATCAGAGGGCAGTATTCAAAGTTGGAAAATGACACATGGTGGTCATTTTATTGTACAACTGGTGAAGCATTAATGAATTATTCCTTCCTTGTGTAGTCACGTTGATCTCAATCTGTGTGAAGATGTTGTTGTTGGCAATCATGAAGGGTGATCTTTGTATTCTCATGCGGCTCTAGTTAAACGGTGATAGTACATATGCCGCCAAATTGCCATGTTTGCATATGTATTTTTACTAAGCATTGATGAAGGTTTCCATTACCTCACACAATAAATGGAGGAGTTAATACTATGGTGTCCATTTCTTTGTACTTGATTCAAGAGCACACTTTGTGGGCCTAAGTCTAATCAAGGATTTGAGTGCTTGTCGATAAGAGAAAATGAGTAAGTCGGTGAGAGTGCATTAGGTTTGAGCTCACAGCTCAGTCACTATTTGAGGAAGGTGCTTTGGTTGACAAGCCGAGGCTTGTGCCCACTAGATCATGGTGAAGGTTGCAATTCCTGGGATGTTGTTGCTCAGTACGGTAGATGACAAAAGGCAAGCGATCGGTGTGCTCCATTACTGATGTCGGTGGGAAAATACTAAAGAACAGACTGGCTCCTCTAGATGTGAACACTCGCCCATTGACTTTACGAGCAACACTTCTGATGATGTAACCGAGATCGACTCCGACTACTATTAGTATTTAGCTCACTTCAATCACGGTCTGCACTATGATGAGGAAGTGATATTTGTGGTGCCATTGTTAAAACCCCAGTGAGCGGGACTAGAACCGTGTTGATGAGGATAAGAAAGAAGGGAGGTGAGGTCTGGTAGTGGGCAACAACTAGGCGGGCGTGTATCTTTTGAGATGCAGTGTTGGGTAAGGAGTAGAATTGGCGGGTAAATAAGAAGTTGTTGTGGTGCCTTTGTGGCAGTTTGGTAACTGGTTTTGCATGGATAAACAAAGGGATTTTGACAATTTGTGTTTCCCTTTTCTTTTAGCTTTCCCGGTTCATATGTTTTATGGAGTCGCGTGTCTTTGGGAAGTTTTGAAATGAAATTCAAATGCAATGGAAATTTTGTTCAAATGAGAATTTGTGGTGAAATTACATTTGAGCCTGAAGCTTGTTGCTCCCTTGTCATATAAAAGGGAATTCAAGGCTCATTTGTAGGGAGAGAACTGATGAAAGCTCTAGCTAGGTTTTGAGTTGAATATGTGGGTAGAAAGATATGTCCTCTGATGAGGAAGTGATATTTGTGGTGCCATTGGCTGTTAAAACCCCAAGCAAACGGAATAGAATAGATAGCCTGTTTTGAGTTTTAGATGAATATATGAAAATTATCTTAAATTGTATGCAGATATGACTTATAAGCATGAATACATGTATAATTCTAATATATTTTCTCTCATATATGGGTTGGTAGATTTTTAAGATGAAATGTTAATGATGTTGTCATTCTTCATAAATTTGGTAATTGTGTGTCTATGTTTTGCTTTGATTCCAAGAAAGTAATTTAAATCATAAGCGGGTTATGGGTTTACAATTATTTAAAAGTTTGATATAAGTAGTAATATATCGGAGAATTGAGCTCCATAGTGCAAGGTATTATATGAGTAGTCCATTCTGTTAGAGATTTATTGAGTCATTGCGCTAACGGTGGAAATGGGTAACGCTAAATATTTATTGATGAAGAATAAAAAGAATAATATAGCAAATGGTCACTCACTCCTCCCTCTATCTCTCTCCCTTAACCCTTAAACTCAAGCCCCTTAATATTAGGTGTGTATTAAAACATTATAAAAGTATAAATTTTTGGGAGTTCTATTAGGAATTCTTGATAGTGGCACTTTCCCATTGGTTGAAAATTAGTCCCACATTGCTTCATTTTGGGCATTCTTCCATCTTGTCTTTCAATAAATAAGAGGATTCTCTCCTCATTTTGATCATCCACAATTTGAGCAAGTCTACTATACTCAATTTCATCCTCAAGCATTTATCAAATTTATCAAGGTCTTAGCTAGGTTATGTAGATTTTTCATCATGGAGCTCAATTGAATCTTTAACAAAGTGGATCACTCATCAACATTGCATCATAGGAATTGGCAAAGGGCCAATTTTCACATAAAATTGGCACCAATTCCCCCATGGGATCAAGAGTTTTCTTTACATTGAATAAGATTTGATAGCTTTTGTTTATGTTTGCTTATGTTCTTCATCTCATTTCTTGTTCTTTGCAATTTAAATGGATTTCATGGGGAATCTTGATTCTCACTTGCATTTGATCATATATTTTATTTGTTTCTTGTGTTTGTGCAGGTCTAGGATTGGGGTTCTATATTTGGCACTAGAAGGAGAGCCAATCTCAAGTTCTAATCATGTTTTCTCACAAAATTTTGTGTTTTTCTCTATTTTTTGGTGTCTACGGGGAACTAGGCCACTATTAGTCTAGTGGTGCTATACAACACCTATTAGTCCAATGATGCCATACAATGACGCTGCACTCCAAACTTCACTGCTGCAACATTTTCGCCTAGAAATTCAAATTTCTAAACTGTGACACTGGTATGGTTTTCTGGCGCTAGGATTTTCAAACTCCAAACTGTGTTGTTGAGCAAAACTGCGCCACCATCACGCTCTTTTTTCTGCTATAGAGCATTGCGTGCAAATTTAGTAGCACCATACAGTGCTGCTGACTTTCTCAAACAACCTCACATATGTAGGTTGCACTATTGGGGTGGAGTAAAAAGTCAAATTTCAATTTTTTTTGATATGTGCTTTTTCTATTTTGGTCATTTTGGGCTACTAACTGATTTTCTAACCTCTGTTTTGCAGTTCTATTCAGTTTTTGTAGGTTGGCTTAATCAAAGGTGAAGGGGGGAAAATAAAGTTGAAGGTTCATAATGACATCACCATCTCATTATATCAAGTGTTTTTGAACACTTTTGTCATTGTTTAACACTTTTGGAGAACTCATAATCTCTCTTAAGGATTTGTTATCTTTCATGCTCTTAGGATACACTAAATTTCTTTTGGGCTTTAAAAAGAACACTACAAAATCTTTCAATTTTTGCTACAAAGGTCTTAAAAATAACTTTAGGCAAATCCACTAGATTTAGTTTAAGGTTAACAATTGAACAATCAAAATCTCACACTTCCTTTGGTGCTTAAAAAGAAGCCACTTTTGGTTTGAAAGGATAAAATGAACATGTGCTTCTTTGTCTCGTAATCACTTACCCAAAGTAATACCACCAAAAAGACGTATGTGCTTCTCTCTTGCCTCACGACAATCTAGAGAATAAAAAGGCTTTTTGGTGATCTTAAGTTGTGTAAAGTGATTGCCTCCACATTTCATCTTGGGATTAAAAATTGAACACAACTTGAGAGTGTGAGTGGAACATATTGCATGTGTTCTCTCTTTGCTTCTCAACAAAGATCAATCAAACTACAAATATGTTTGCTTGCTTTTGTTTATCTTAGAGGGCCTGCCTTGTGGGAAAAATTAATCACCCAAGGGAATGACCCAACCGAGAATACGCTAAAGCCAAGTGACTTCCACCCGGGATATAAGTGTGGGTACTGGAACAAAGGCCAGTATCACAAGGATTATTCTGACGAGAAGGGAAACAATGGTCTCTTGCCACATGGATGGTCCCCCACGAACGGAATGCCTGCATTAAAACCCTTGTTTAGAAAAGGCCAAAATCCTTGATCTATTTGTTGGTGCAAGAATGGTCATTTTAGAGCCGCCCCACACTTTTACGACTTTTAGTAGAAATGGAAAGTATGCCATGGGAGTTTCATGGGTACTAATGTTTGGCTGCCCCGTATAAGTGAGTGTCATGGAGGGGAGCCAGTGGGGTCAAGCATCTAACCATTCTCTAAAATTAGGCATAGATGGACTTGTTCAAGTGGGGATTCAACAAATACAATCTTTCATATCCATAGGGTTGTGCTTTCTCTTGGAAACAAAACACTTTGCTTGTTCATAAACATTGAGAAAATAAGCATTCAACATTATCATCAAAACTTCAAACCCTTTAGGAAGCAAATATCTTTGACAAAATTCATGTGTTATTGTTTTCCCTTGGGTTTTTATCCTTAGAGGTTTCTAAACATTCAAATTTATATCTCAATTTGTTTACTAAAGTCAACAATAGGAAACTTTTGCCTTAATTTCCTTGATTTCCACATAATACACTTTGTGGGATGATAAGAAGTTAGGACATTGGACATTTACTTTGGACAGACCTAATCAAGAATTGTTTGTGGTAAAAAGAAGTCACTAAGCAAAGCTAAGAACAATTGAGCCCCACACATGTGTCTTAAATGATTTCATGCAAGATCAAAATAAGAAAACCAAAGTCAAAATCTCTTAGTCCAAAAGATCATCAAAAGCATCTCTCAACGCTCTACGAATTCAGACAAAAATTGCTTTTGAATTTTTACATAAGAGCTTCAAGAAACAATCCCAATTTGTACTCGTTCTATTATTGTCAAAATTCAAATCTTTTTTAGAAATTTGAGCATCTTGTTTAGAGTAAAGTGTGTTCTTCAAAACTGAGGTCTTGTAAACAAGATGTAGACACTAAAAATTGTCTTAGGCTTGTGATTTCTAAATTCTCTATCATTTCCCATTTTGTCTTTGCTAATTAAATAATTTTTAATTATTTAATTATTTTCTAAAGTCATGTCTTCTATCAATTAAATAATTTTAATTTGACATTATTCATTCCACTTTTATTTCTTGTGATTAATTAAATAATAAATTTTATTTATTTAATTTAAATCCACTAATTAAGTCCTCTACTTTTTCTAAGGTAAATAAATTCTTATTTATTTAATTTTTTCCTCACTATAATTAAATAAATGTTTGGTATTTAATTATTCAGTAGCCTCTTCTCTCATTAAATTAAATAAATTTTATTTATTATTTAATTTTAGTCCTCTTGAATTTTGAATTAAATCATTGTTAATTAAAAAGCGGAGTTCCTTTGTCACATTCCTCTACAATTAAATAATTATTTTAATTATTTAATTATTCATTGGTCACCCAGATTAAATAATTTTTATTATTTAATTTCTCCTAACACCTCTTTGTCTGTGCCAATCTTATCTTCCACATCATATCTTATCTCTTGACATCTCATTCAATTTCATCCCTTGATTGAATTATCTCATAATTCAATCTCAACCCTTCATTTCTTGTCATTTCCCTAATTTTGACCTAACCCTAGTCCATACTACAACTTTCAATTTTGGCCATTGATTTAGACATCTTATTGACATCCAATCTCAACCGTCAATCCAAATCAGACATTTCCTATAAATAAACTCTCTCATAAGCCATTGGGGGGTTGATTCTTCAATTATCCTTATGCTGTCAAAATCATTCTTCAGTCTTTCATCCATTCCTATCTATTGTCATTCATCTATCATCCCCATGTCAATGTTATGCTACTGAATTGAGCAACCAACATTCATCCAACAATCAACCTTCAAAATCTTGCATTCTCATGCAAGTGGAGAAGAGCCATGGAGGTCAATCAAGTCTAGTTTGAAAATTGGTTTGCATTTATTTTATTTATTTGCATTTTCATTCTAGTTTGTGCTTCATGGTGCTTGATAGGGTTTAGTTAATTTGTTGTTTTCAACATTTAAATCTGAATTTTTCCCTATTTACACAAGAGTCTTTTTAGGTACAGATAGGTCAAAACCTTCATGCATCTTTCAAACATCAAACCAAAATCATCTCACCAACAATTCTTGAAAATCTTGAAATCATCCTTCATGCTAGACTTTTTGGCAAATCCTTGAATCAAAATATCAAAATCATCTTGTTTAGATAGGTATATGTAGATGCATCCTTCTTCATATGCTTAGTTAAATTGTCATCAAATCATCTTTTTTGGTTAGGTATGGGTAGATGCATCCTTCTCCCTACACTTAGTCAAATTATCATCTTGTGAGCAATTCTATCCCATAGATAACATCCAACATCTTGGGATCTATTTGTTCATTATCCAAAATCAAAACAATCCAAAACCAAATCAAGGTCAAATCAAAATCCAAGAATCCATAAAAGTCCCAAAAGTCTAACATCCCCTCAATATCTTCTAAGAGTTCAATCATCTCCATCTTGCACACATTTCATCATCACACCTTTGATCCTTAATCATCCTAGATCTTCTCTTTTGAACCTCATTTTATGGTTCAAACTAGATCTCGACACAAGAGGACATGGAAGCCAACAAAGAAACATCAACTTCAAGTGACCTAAGTTAAACCAATTCTAAAATGAATCTTGTTGGATCAAGCAATCCTCTAACTAATCTTCCTTCATCATCACAAAATCTTCAAGAGGAAGGTCAAGTAGAGGACATCACCATTAATGCCTTTGGAATGACACAAGACGAGATCACCGAAATGGTCCAAAATTTTGAAAATCATAGAATTGTCAATATCATGATGAAGCTCCATCCCTCACAATACATGCTTGAATTAGCAAAACAAGGGGATAAACTCCCTTCCAATTTTGATGTGAGCACCATTGTGGACTCACCTTTTGGATTCATGCCTCCAATTTCATCTATGCCCCGATATCATCCACACCACCAATTCAAAACATCACCCAAATCATTCCGCAAATTACATCATCCATTACTCTAACTCAACCCATTGTTAACAAGGGGAGCACAATTCTCAATGCACTACAAACACACCCCCTTGTGAGCAATCAAGATTTGGACACAAAAACCATCTTGGGGAAAACCATACCCAAAAATCCATTACATCCATATGTCCCCCTCACCTTTCATGATCCCAATGACCCATCATCATCATTCCACGCAACACCTCAAACTTCTCTCCCTATGACCTCGCAAGGAGAAGGTGACTTATTTGGACCAGGGGGAATCTTTGACCCTTTATCTTCATCATTTCCCCAAGGGAGTATGCCACTCACTTTTCCACCACTTCCACCCTTGCTACCAACATCAACATCACCTCTCAGTTTGGGGTTACCTTTGTTGTCGCCACTCATTCAAAGCAATCCCTCGATCATCAATCAAAGCATCATATTGAATCCTCCCAGATTACCATTGATATCACAACAACAGATGACAACCATCCCAATAACACAAGCCACCATCACATCATCAACTATTCTCCAAATATCTCAAAACATGGTCTCTCAAGGACCAAGCATATTGATCGCACCATCCACCACCCAAACCCCAATCATTAATACAAAGGTGCCTCTCATCACCACAACAATGAACACGATTTTGAATCCGTCACCACCTCCACCAAACATAAACATATCAAACCAATATAGCATCACATTACAAGCTGCCTATCAAAAGGCACTCCAACAAATTCAAAACTGACAAGCTGCACAACTAGTCGCTCAGCAAGCGCAAACACAATTAGTTGCACAAGCCGCTCAAGTACCACAAGCCGCTCAAACTTCTCAAGTCATCGAAGCTGCTCAAGCTGCGTAGGCTTCACAAGCTTCCCAACAAGCACAAGCCCAGGCTCAGACACAAGCACAAGCTTGAGCCTAATACCAAGCTCAACAAGTACAGGCACAAGCACATGCACAAGCACAAGCACACACACAATACCTCACACAAAAACAAGCATACTTGCAAGTGCTAAAGCAATACCAAGAGCAACAAAAAGCAGCCCAACAACAAGCGTTGTTGGCACAACAACAAGCATTTTTGGCACAACAACAAGCATTTTTGGCACAACAACAACAACAAGCTCAACAACATACATTATTAGCGCAACAACAACAAGACCAACAATAATTACAAGCATACTTGGTGCAACAAAATGTGCAAACACCAACCAACCCACCCATCCTGCCAACAATTGAACCACCGCAAAATACCTTCTCTCCACCCCCTAATCCGAAAAACAATGTAACAATGCAAATCAAGTTGCTCTCGTAACAAGTGCTTGATCTTCAGTCGGGAAAAACCATGAAAACACCCAACAACTTGTGTCCCTATCTGTTTGACAAGAGTCTTGCAATGGAACCATTCCCAAAGGGATTTGAGATCCCTATATTTGATAAATATCGTGGGACAGGAAACCCTAAAGATCACATTAGGGAATTCCAAGTGCATTGCATGGAAGTCATATATGATGATACGTATCTAATGTGGCTATTTCCTAGAAGTTTGGTTGGCCAAGCCATGGAGTGATTCTCTCACCTTCCTCCTGGCATCAAAAAATTCCAAGAGATAGTAGAAACATTCATAAAAAATTACGCATTCAATATCGGTATGGATGTTAGTCTAGAGGAACTATCAACTCTAAAACAAGGTAAAAATGTATCATTTTCCTCCTTCCTACAACAATGGCAATCCAAGGCCAATCGGAGCAAATGGGTCATTCTTGAAGAACAACAAGTTTGCACCATCATCTCCAATCTTGAAGGAGCCTTGGCATTCCATCTCAAAGTGCAAGGTATCACCACATACGACCAATTGATCTCCAAGGCACTTAACATTGAATGAGCCCTTATTGCACAAGGGGGTCACCCTCATATCTTGAACAGTAAAATAATTGTCCATCCACCAACTATAATGACAAACCTTGCACATGGGAAAAAAAACGCCACGTGTACCAAGCAGTGGTGTTGGCTTAAAGTTATCATCAGCGCTCCTTGACAAAACGTATATCTCTGCTCAGGCCAAGCAATGGCGTAATGTGTGCGGCAAATGGCATCAAAGTGCAATGCCAGTTGGAAAATCTCCATGGTGGCATGAAGAAAACTCACTCAATCCCTGCAATGGCTCTCAAAACTCCAGCTCTGTTGAAAATCACCTTTGTGATTTCCACAAAATCAAGGGACACACAACTGCCAATTGTATGAGGTTGAAAAACTTAATTCAAGACCTTATTGATTATAAAATCATAAATGTGGAACAACTGGTGGGAAATGAAAATCTTAAGATCTACATGAATCTGATGCCCAATCATAACAAAGGGAACAATAACAATGATAAGGGGAAGGGAATCTTCAAAAGTGTGAATCATGTATACAACGATGCCATCGCATCCCTAGATGAGTATTGCACTATTATTAACATTAAAGGAGCTCAAGTTGATAGTGGAGTCACCATAAGAGGCAGAAAAATCACCACTGCAAGGTCATCTCAACCTCCTAGAGCACCCACTTCCAACCCAAGATCTATTCCCAACAGCTATAATGTCCTTGACTAGTTGAAAAGAAACCCAGCTCAAATATCCATCATGGACTTGTTGAAGATTTCATCTGCCCATAGAAAAATCCTCGAAGAAGCATTGGCTTCATCCATTGTCTCCATGGATCCTGATGCTAAACAATTCCAAGCTATCGTTAGAAACATCATTACCCAAATCTTCTTACATTCTCTGATCAAGACTTTCCTGCCCAACCATCTCACAATCATGCACTCCATCTAGAGGTCCTGGTGCATAAGAACAAAGTCAAGAGGGTCTTGGTGGATGGAGGTGCAGGTTTAAACATCTGTTCCCTCAAGCTCATAAAGAATCTAGGAATCTCAGAAGATTCCATTGAAAAAGGAAAAGGCATCACAATCAGGGCTTGCGATGATCAAGAAAGAGTGTCTCAGGGCACTATTCAACTCCCTATTCAAGTAGCGCCAACAATTATGGAAACCATCTATTAAGTCCTTGACCTTTATTTTCCTTACAACATTCTCTTGGGGCATCCATGGATCTATGGGATGCAAGCAGTGGCATCAACCTTCCACCAATGTGTCAATTTCACATACCAAGGGCAAGAGGTCACTATCCATGGGCATCCCAAACCCATTTCTTATTGCAAGAGCCTAGAAGAAAAATATTACAAAATCACCCAAGTGCTTAGAAATGATGAAGGCCCGTCGACTCCATACATTGACCCAGCTACCCTTGCCTCCACTTCTATGACAGAGACAACCGTCATCCCCGCCATTATTGCTATCTCTAATATCAAGGTCATAATCTAGGATGATGGGTGTGGACACTATACAATTCCAAAAAATTCTCTTGTGGTAGGAGAGTTACCACAATCTCCCAGGTCACAAGGATGACCACAATTAAATGATGCTTTTTTATCCCAAACCTTCATAGTAGGCTCCTTCAACTTCAGAAGTTGGGGAGATCTTGGTCGGGAAGTAATAAAAGAGGACCCATCCCATCTCCTGTACCAAGACAACAAACCAGTAGCCAATCTACTTATGGATGATAGTAGTAAAGGATTACAAATGATGCTTGCCATGGGATATGATAGAAACCAGAGGCTTGGACAAAATGACAACAAACTCCAGGTACCCATCATTCCTGAGACATGAATGAAAAATATTGGCCTTAGATGTACCCCTCTGATTATAACCATGCGGTAGAATCCCTGGTTGAGGTTGAGGGCTCATGGTCATGTGGTGGGGCAGTGGCCTGTGGGTCAGTTGGGTGAGGTGCTGGGATGGCTGAGGTCCATCAGCATTGGTCATGTATTAAATGGTAAAAACCTCTTTGAGGCACTCGAGGATGAAGGATTCAATCTCCCTCTTAGTGCTCTACATCAGGAAAAGTCAGCAGTTCTAGCCGAAAGATTTAACCCAGTCAACTTGGGAACATAAGAAACTTTGCATGTCACATTTTATGTTGAATCATTGATGTCAAAAGAATAGGAGCTCCTAGCTGCTTTCTTAAGGGAGAGAAAAGTCAACTTTTAATGGAGCTATGCCAACATGCCCGGGCTTGATCCAGAGATTGTGGTCCACCATCTAGTAGTTTACCCTGAAGCAAAGCCTGTAATGCAGAAACTCAGAAAATGCATCCCTAGATAGCCTTGTTTATCAAAATGGAATTGAAGAAGCTACTTGATGCAGGGTTCATATGACCAATCAACTATTTGGAGTGGGTATCAAATCTAGTTCCTGTTTCAAAGCTTGATGGGGGCATTTGTATATGCACAAATTTTAGAGACCTAAACAAAGCATGTCCCAAAGACGACTTCTTGCTTCCCAACATTTATATGATTGTAGACATGACCACAAGACATGAGATGCTTTCACTAATGGATGGATTCTTTGGGTATAACCAAATCATGATAGCTAAAGAAAATCAACATAAAACAACTTTCACTTATCCATGGGGGACATATTGTTGGAACATGATGTCGTTTGGCCTAAAGAACGCTAAAGAAACATATCAGAGAGCCATGACTTTAATCTTTCATGACATGATCCATAATACTATGGAATATTATGTCGACAACATATTGGAAAAATCTAGAAAGAGAAGAGACCACATAGTAGCATTAAGTTTCATCTTTGACAGACTTGAGGAATAGAAGGTTCGCCTTAATCCAAAGAAATGTGTCTTCGGCATATAGTCAGAGAAGTTGTTGGTATACATTGTGTCTATGAGAGGAATTGAAATATATCCCGCTAAAGTAAAAGAAATCCTCAAGATGGAGGCACCCAATACTTTGAAGCAGCTAAGAGGCCTACAAGGCAGGCTCCAGTCAATTCATTGGTTCATAACTCAATTAGTAGAAAAATCAATCCCATATTCTCACCTACTCTACAAGGGGGTAACGTATAAGTGGGACAAGAAGTGTGATCAGGCCTTTAACAAAATAAAAGAATATTTGCTCACACCTCCAGTATTATGCCACCAATGCAAGGAAAACTATTAATCCTCTACATATCAACAACAACAATAGCTCTCGATGCTCTCCTAGCTCAACACGATGAAAATGGGACGGAGAGGGCCATCTACTACATCAGCCAAACCATGGCAGGGCATGAATTAAATTATTCCTTCATTGAAAAGGCTTGTCTTGCAGTGGTTTGCCTAACAAAAGTTCAGACACTACATGTTGACACACAAAATCAAACTCATTGCCGAGATCGACCCACTCAAATACCTACTTTCCAAGCCAATACTCATGAGAAGGATGGCCAAGTGGGTCATGATCCTATCAGAGTATGACATTGAGTACGTAGAGTGGAAGGCTATCAAAGAGAAAGCTATTGCAGACCAACTAGCAAAAGCACCAATATATTTATAGAATTCGCTAATTTCAAAGTTCCCAGTTGAATCCATCTTCAACTTGAGCATAGCAGACCACTGGAAGTTGTACTTTGATGGTTCCTACACAGCATGGATCAAGAGCCGAGGTCTTTTTCATCACTCCATATGGAGACTTCATACCAAGATCCTACAAGTTGAGATTTCCTTGCACAAACAATATCGTAGAATATGAGGCTATAACCATTGGACTCAGAATAGTAGTGTAGTGGCATATCATGGCTCTTAAGGTATATGGGGATTCACAGCTAATAATCAATCAAGTGAATGATGAATACTAGACCAAGGACGACAAGCTAACCCATAAAAGAAATTGGTGGAAAGTCTTCAGGAGTCCTTCATTGAGATCACATTTGAGCAGATACCTAGAGAAAACAACAAAGCAACAGATACCATGGCAACAATTGGATCCCTACTAGACATCCCTCGCAATGTCCCAAAGCATGAATTCTTGGTAGAGCAGCTTCTTGTGCCTACATTCAAGGTACCAAAATCACAATTTGTGTGCAAAATTGTTGGTCCTGGTAATCCTTGGTACCACGACATATACATTTATCTAAGAATAGAAGTCCTCCCAGCTAACATAACCTCAAACTTTAAGAAAACCTTTGTCAAGAAAGAATCTCGATTTGTTATCCTAGGAGAACCCTTTACCATAGGAGCATAGAAGGAATCCTGTTACGTTTCCTAAATGTTGAAGAAGCCTTGACTACTTTAACTGAGGTACAAAATGGTATTTGTGGTTCGCACTCAAGTGGAATGACCTTGGCCAAAAAATTGTTGAGGATGGGGTATTATTGGCCTACTATGGAAAGAGAAGCACATGACTACATCAGAAGGTGTCTACAATGTCGATAGCATGGGGACCTCATCCATGCTCCAACTCAAGAGCTCCATCCTATTGTCACACCTTGTCCCTTTTTGTAGTGGGGGCTCAATATCGTTGGAAAATCACCCCACCTCATCCAATGACCACAAATTTATCATTATTTCCACTAAGTATTTCACCAAGTGGGTGGAAGCCATACCCATGACATACATCACTAGAAGGCAGATATCTAAGTTCATCCTAAACTACTTAATATGCTGCTATGGTGTCCTCGAAGCTAGTATCTCAAATAATGGGACACCCTTCAAGATTCAGGAGGTTCACAACCTATGTGACAAATTCAAAATCCAACATCGCTTTTCCACTCAATATTATCCCCAAGGAAATGGCTAGGTAGAAGCCACCAATAAAACCATTATGAAGATCCTCAAAAAGATAGTCAATGACGTAGGTCGTGACTGGAATTTGCAGCTAAATCCTACCCTCTGGGCCTATCAAACCAACATTTGCACACCAATAGGTGCCACCCCATTCTCCCTGGTCTATGGATCAGAAGCCATATTACCCATCAAGATCGAGCTCCTATCACTAAGAATATCACTACAAAACCTCATCACAGATGAAGAATACTAGGTTTCGAGACTGAATGAGTTGGAGTGGCTGGATGAGCAATGTATGGAGACCTTAAATCATTTACAAGTTTATCAGAACCGACTTAAGAGGGGTTATAACAAGAAGATCAGGAGTCAAACATTCCAAATTGGAAAACTTGTGCTAAAAGAGAATTAGAAGAACATCCCAAACCCAAACAACAAAGGAAAATTTGAGCCCAACTAGTTGGGACCATTCATCATCACAGTCAGCTATAAGTCAGGGGCATATCAGTTATCAACTCCACAGATATTGTGAGCCTTTGTAGGAACCCATCAACAGCTCCCATCTCAAAAAAAATTATGCCTAAATCTTGCAAGGTATAGAACAAAAATACAAAAAAAATCATAAAATGTCTGAAAAATGGTCACTGATGAAAACACGGCAAGCGGGTGTCTTGTTGACAAAAAACAAAAAAAAGAAAGAAAAATGAAAAAATTGAGAAAAAAAGTATCAAAATAGTAAAAAGAGAGAAAAATACGTCTAGTGAAAACCGCCCGTTAATGAATTGGACAAATACCTTCAGGTGAAAAACAACACAAGCGAATTGCCTTGCATAAATAAGCACTTTCCATCCACAGGATCTTCAAAACTTTCTAAACCATTCATCGTGTACTTTCATCATCCATCATTCCATAGCTCCATCCATCTTGTCTGCTCCATCATAAGATTAGTCTGTGTTAGGTGTCATGATCCTCCTAGCCTACTAAACCCATTCTCCAAGAGTTGGTTGTCTATATATGGAGTAGTCTTTGCTTCATGTTGAGGCATGTTCTCATTAGATTAATTTGTGCACATTCTTGAAAATCTACTAAAATTAGAAAATCCAAAAACATCAAAATCACAAAATCGAAAAACATTCAAAACATATCAAAATCCCAAAATAGGTCAAAAAGTCAAAAAAGTAAAAAACAGAGTCATCTTTTCAAACTATGTCATTTCTAAGCTTTGAACATAAGCAAGGTTGATCTTTGATCATCCCCCGAGACACTTAGGTCAGTCCTTTAGGAGTTTGTCATAATAAACTGGCAATCCATTTGTTCATATCTCATCAATAATCGAGTTTGTGTTAGTCAAACTACGTGGTCTCTATGTGTATAACGTAGGCAAGGCTAATCTATTAATAAGACCCCGAGGCCCCTAGGATAGGTCTTTAGGTTAGTCTCTTGGTCAGAATCTTGAAAAATCCCAAAACATTGGAAATTTTGAAAATCAAAACATTTGTAAAATCTTGAAAATACCAAAAACAGCCTCAAAATATTTCAAAAACATCCAAATATTTGAAAAAATCCATCTATCTCATCTCGCTCTCACTTGCAATAAACATTCGCTCATAATAAATCAATTGTCATCCTCAACCTTTGGTGAAACAATTAGAAACAAGTCTAGCATATTCAAAAAGTGAAAACTCAAATGTCAAAGTCTCAAGTCTAGGTCAGTAAGTAAACAAGTTGGTCAACTCTTTGTGTCAATAGCTTATCATCCAGTCAATCCCAAATCAATCATTTGATATCATCATTTCCTAGGATGCATCCTTCCTACAATGGACATCAATATCAGGCATCATCGTAGTTTAGTCTTGGATAGTAGTTTTGAAGAACATTAGCTTGTTTGTTTACTTTTTCTTTTTCTTTTGGCTTATCTTTTTACGCGCATTTCGATGACCTCTCTATGATGTCCCAAGCGAAGGGATTTAGAGAGAAAGGAATGGGGCAATGATCATTATCTATTGTGCTTGTTGGATATTCTTGTAATATAACTATGGTCATGCGTGCTTTGTTTGGATGTAGGGAAGGTGTTTTAGGTGTCTTGTTGACCAAATAGGAAGGCTTTCCTTACTATGTTTTGGTATGAGATATTTAGAATATATGAACTGCATTTTAAATAAGGTTCCATTGACTAGGTGCAACGCCATCCTAGTTCTTTATACCTTGATGCTCGTGCCTATGTGTGTAATCAAACATAAGGTAATTAGCCCTTTTAAAATCCCAACTCCTCGACAAGCAAATCATCATCATCATCACCATCATCTCGTGTCTTGTTGGAATCTCTTGCTTTCTTCTATATTATTTTTGTGCTAACATAGTACCATGATAGTTAATCACACATCATCATATATGCATCCATCCTACATCCACAAACTGTCTGCATATTGCATATTGCATATTGCATATCATATCATATAGGAAATATTAAATCATATCACATGCATTGCATTTCCATCATTTCCATAATATACATTGGTTATTCTAAGCATGTCATCATTTACACATTTGCATTCATTTGCATCATCATATTCATAAATCATATAAAACATCATTTGCATCATATCATAAACATCATCACAAATATCCATATAACATATATAAGCATCATTTGCATAAGATCATCATGACATAAGCATCATAGAAATGCATCACCATATAATGCATGAGAAAAGATAATGAAAAGAGAAAAAGATTGCAATTCATCATCATCCATTAGGGGCATAATATAGACTTGTTAGTCGCACAATCATTGCATTTTGCATCGTCGCAAAAAAGATATTGAAAAAGAAAGTATCTCATCACATATAACCATAATACATCATAGTACATCACATTTCCATCATCACATAGGATATAATATAAATCATTTGCATTGCATCCATACACTAACATAGAAAGATACTGAGAAAGAAATGCATCCATCATATAACATCATTACATCACATTGCATCACATAGAGAAAGAAAAGGCATCCATAATGCATAAATAAAATAAGAACGCATCATATCACATCGAATCATCACATCATATATCATCAAAGTGTACACTATCATGGTACAAAATCAGATCAAAATATACATGTGTATGTCAATGGAGTATAATGGCCCATGGGGATATCAAAAATGAGCCCATGGGGCACAAAAATAATCATGTCTCTGATCAAAAAATTCACTAACCTTTCTGGCTGCCCTCGCCCTCGCCAGGTTGTCTCTCTCTGTGGTCCTCAGGGGCTCTGTACCTTGTCTCCTATGAAAAATTTGGGATTTGGGACGCTCGGGGAATGACCTAATGATAATGGACCCTGTAATAGTCAGCCTCTCTGACTACCTCTCTATATGCATGCAATGAAACTAAGCTCTTGGAGGAGGAGGCAAACATGCTCTCCAGTTGCTGACAATGACTTGTCTCCTAAGTAGCTCTAATCTCTGCAGCTTGCCTCTGCTGGGTAGCCTAGTCCCTCTCCTATCTTAGTTGGTCCCACTCTTCCATTAAGGAAGCCACATGTCCCTGTAAGCCTTCCACCTGAGCCTATAGTTACAATATCTAAGCATATCTTTGATCGGTCGGTGGTGGAGGTCCTTGATCCCGTGGTGGCTAGCCATCATGCCCGTCCTACCCATCCCGTCTATCTTGTCACCCTTGGTCTTGGTCCTATCTCGG